>VCRD01002589.1:24100-74977 GCA_006783055.1 Trinorchestia longiramus
TACTTTGTGTGGTAATGATGCTATACGATGTGTGTTTCTGTTTGTGTTTTACTATCTTGTTTTCAGTACTTTACATTGACAACATGAAATGGGTTTCATATGATGAGCATTTATTGTCTCCCTGCTTTTGAGTTTTTGAGAATCGGAAATATGTTTCGATTCTTTCTGTATTGACTCGTCTAAAAATTATACGAAAACTATTCAAACAAATATCATATCATACACATTTAAAATATAGTTTCTGTGTTACTTTTTGCTTCCTTTTTTCTGACATTCATTCGTATCTTTTCAGGTATGTGTCAACCAGTCTTTTTTTGAGGCCATCACTTCCCAGTGAGGGTGAGTATTTATTTTAGAAAAACTTGGTCTATCGCTTAGAGAGTTCGAGGACCCATGAACTTGAACTCAAAGTGAAACTTGTATCACTAAAGCTTATAGTAGCTATGTGCAGAGGTGTCTCGGTGTTATCTGTACGAGTATTTGAATTTTATGCAAACATAATCCTCTTTGGTTATGGTTTAACCAAAGTATGATTATGCACAAAAATAAATATATTTATCTACTTTTTGCTTAAGTTGTGAATCTTTGTGTGGTATATTTATTTCCTGTGGTTGGTTAGTCAAAGCTAACGTCCTACGTTAGGCATAACCTAAGCTAATAAGTGTGGGTTTTGTATTTTACTGGTAATAATTGTGCAGAACGTTAACCTATGATGAAACTTACAAGTTTTTTTTAATTCGATAGTTTTATGTAGCTCAAAATTATCTGTTCCATATTCTATAATTCATTGTTCTTAAAATCTTGTACACATGCTTGTCTGAACTTGTGCAGTAGATTAATATTGCTGTAGCTCTCACATTATGTTGGAAGGATTCTATTCGATGATTTGTAAAAGTGTTCATCTTACGCTTCTCGTCTCTGGGAGAACAATTCTTACATGCTTTAAATTTCTGATTCATTCAAATGTTAACTGAATTCTAATTAGTATTTCCAAATAATCGGAAAAAACATATGAAACTTATGAGCCTAGCTATGCAGTGTGTACTAATAAATCGAGGATAACTAAATTTGAAATAAATATTGCATATTTATATGTAAATGTTTGTAAAATGAAAGCTTTGAGAACAGAGCTCACCCTCTGTTGCGTCTAACCACAGGAAAGACCACTTCGGTCGTACGATTTTATAAGAAACTTATACACTCGGAACAGTGCCCGTACCAAAGCTGGCGAGCCAAATTGCCTCATATTTTTAGCTGTTATTTGCTGAATTCTCTCTAAAAATCTACTCTGAAAGAGTTTTGTACCGTGAGTGAAACTTGCTCAAAATTATCATGTAACGTGAATGACATGTATTATTTCTTCCTGGTAGAAAATACATTTTTGCAAGGCCTACAGAGTTCATCTGTATGCATTCGATCATCCTAGGATTACATTCATTTTGAAAACAAGTTAGATTTTCTTATTTTTTCCATGAGATTTTAATGTTCATTTTTTTATCAAATTTCGAGCTTGTATAGGCCTCTGGACTAAAGAAAAAAAATCGTTCCCCAACGGCCGGATCACATTTAAAACTATACTTTTGTTGCTTTTTATTTGGTGAATAATTTCAAGAACAGGATCACGACGGACAAACAGTGTACTGATTTCGTTGTTAGTTGTAGGAACAAATGACATACAAAGAATAGATACAACATAAAAGAAAAGTGAGCATATGGTCGTATAATATTGAACTCAATCCAGCTGAGTAACTTGATAAATATGCAATTTATACGAACTTTGTGTGTTGATCCAATGAACTGTAAAATATTTTGCCAACTGAATGTACATTGTGTATGTAAAGCGTTTTCATGCTCACATTTTATGATACGCTGACTTGGTGCAGTACTAATTGAGGTACCTCACATCTACGGCCTACTCAAAGTTTTTTATTTTGTAGATTTTGATATCTTTACTCATTTAGTAAGATAAACTATGAATAGCGAAAAAATGTATGAATTTTTTCGAAATTGTGCAAACCGATTTGTATTTTTTACTTCTGAGTGTTAAAAGTATACGAAGTATTTTCTAGCAAATTATATGAATATCGTTAGGTATATGGGAAATCTAAGCAATTTTTTTTCACGGGAATTTGCATCTTTTGTCGCTTGGGTACGACTGCAAAGTTACCCTAGCTTTTGGTGGAATGCCCCGTGGGAGAGGCGCGGGGTAGGAGGTGGTGCCCGCTAGGGCGGCCGTTATGCGCCCTCATTCCGCCTGCGGCAGCGCGTGCGGTCAAGCCCAGGGAGAAGCCCAAACACAGAGAGCGAAGCTTGACCAGCTTCGCTCTCTGGGTTTGGGCTCTTTGAAGATCCCTGAAATTGCTAAAAAATATGACGCACTTCTATGCGCATCAAAAAATGCAAGGCACCTCTTATGTACCAGGGTACATCAGAGGCGTAACCTCGTATGTTCATCTGGCGTACGCTCAGTTCATAAGAGGCATAACCTCTTATGAACTGTAACCTGGTACGTAATGAAGTAATGTAATCTGGTACGTAATGAAGTAATGTAACCTGGTACGTAATGAAATAAACGTAGCAATTACCAGGGACATGACTCGTAAATGCTTTCTTAGGTCTAAATCTATTTTTAACTTGGGCTCTATATAATTAAAAAAACTGTCAAGTATCTTGTCATCAATCTGAGTTGAGAAGTCTGTATATTATGACAAAATATTTACTGAGTGTTATGATTTTACAATTCTTTTTTTTCGAATTTCTTCTTTGGTTTGAAAGTGAGCAATAGGCGAGGAAAAATGAATGTTCGTTCATTTGTCAAAAGAATTAATGTTTATTGTAGATGTTAAACTTGTTTGACGATTGTAACATGAAGGTAGACTTTTGGGGTGCCATCAAACACATGTTCGTCTACAGCTTAGACAGTGAGAGATGATTCATTAAAACTCTGAAGACAATTTACTGGACATTATTCAGCCTGCATGTGAGTCCAATTCTTCTCGGAATGAAAGCATTTTGAAACAGGCTTTCTAGTTTCATCTTTGTGCACTTACATGGATGTGGACTAGTGGCAATGCCCTGCCAAATGCAAAGGGCATCGCTGACCTCCACTCGTCACAAGTTGCAAGAGATGGTTTCCTGAGTTGTCAACCCAGCAGTCACTTCAAGAGATTGTTTATGTGACCCTCGACTCCATGTACAGTGATTTGACGGCCAAGATTTCATACGCCCAAGGGATAAGATGTGTACTAGGAACTTTCTGGATATAGTTTCCTAAAAAATAACTTCTCCCTATGTATTTCAGTGTTTGATTTAGCGAATGCGTTTGGTAATGAAGATGTTCACTTACACGATGGGTCTTCTTTCTATCTTTAGTTGAAAAGTTCCAAAAAAACAATACATAATTAGCAGTATAATATCGTGTAAATTATTACTTATCAATAACCAATATGTACTAAATCAATGAGTATGCTATGCTTCATATTTCTAGAATTATTAAACATTCTAGCTTGTCATCACATTCGAAATTTTGCTCGCCAGTTTCTTGATCCACGAGTAGATGCTCTGACGAAATTATCCACTAGCTTGTACCTTACAATCACTCTTAAATGTCACGCTGCGACCTTCTCAGTACGAACACCATTTACCTTTGCGTGTCTGCTGAAGCAATAGAGTACAAGTCAAGCAGTGTCCTAATGAAACTTCTTCCGCACTCTTTTCTCGTATCTCCAGAGCTACGCACTACCACACGATCGTCACCTTGTACACGAGTTCAGCTCTAGAACTGGATTGTTATTCTGCGGTGCTTTTAGTTGAATATCGATGATGTTGCTCTCAATAATGCTTAAGCATGGCTACTAACTTGTATTGAAACTAATATCATTAGAATTGGTTGGTTGCAAATCCATTTTCTGCACACTGCCACTTCCATTACAAACAACAGCTTGAGGCATCATGGAAGTTGGTTGGTAAACTATGTCTTCAGTCAAGATTTTGAATATCTAAGAAATTGTTGGACATTTGCTCACCATACCTACACAGTTGTTTAGACGTCACTTGGTCTTCCGTACTCGGAGCAACGTTTGCTTTCAGAAAACGCTCGCGCGCGTGCTACAGTATCGTTATTTTTCTTTTCCTTATTTGAACTCACTGCCGACGAAACAAGTTTTTCCTTCATTTCAAACTCGTTCTTTTCGCAAAGTTAAAATGTGTTTCGTTCTCTCTGTTAGTTGAATCTTGAGTACATTAAGCATTTTGATTTCAATAATTTGATTTCAATACCGCACTTGCGCTTGTTCCTAAGCATAATTATGTACAGTTTACTTAACATTTTAGGATACAACGCTTCATGGGGACTCCCAGTTCTGCAACAGTCGTAGCCCGCTGTAGTGCGCTGTACTCTTCTATGATTCTCCTTGGGAAATATTTCCGGAACACGACCTGACCGTCCTGACACACCTCTGAAGGTAGTTTTGAGCTTGTTTTTGTCAGACCATGAAGGTGGTAATTACACAAGCACGCTCCAATGATAAAATTATGATGCAAGACTCATTTTCTCAATGAATCTTTGAGTGGACAGCACTTGCAATTGAACAATCAAAGCCTAACTACATTGCCTTCTGGTTTATTCTATTGCTTCTTTAGAATGTAATTATGTGTCAAACGGTACTATTTATTTCGTAGTTCTGTTTTTACCGGAAATCTTTTCGATTATTCATTAAAATCGTTTTAATGGATTGCACACATTGTAATTGATTCTTCATTAATTGACAACCTAACGGCGTTTCGGTTTACTAGCGAGTGTCGCAATGATCGCATCTGGAACACTAGTTCTGAATTTATTGCACTGGTGTAGTTTATTTGGACACCAGCTATTTGATAATAAATTCAACCATACTTGGTAGAAAATCACGAGTATGCGCTCTTACGGATATATGTTCCCCATTTTTTACGGTCAGACATCTATTTTCAGTTAGAATATATTGTGTCTCTCGTTATTAAGTTATGAGAATTTTCTCAAATCCCTGTGGATCTACGTTAATGTTGAGGCTGCTCATTGAATGCTGCCAGGGTAGACACGCTGAGGAAAGTGTCTCAAGCTTTTACTTCTACGTGCATGATCAACAAAGCTCCAGGGAACGTCTGAACGAAAGTGAACGTTCGTAAGACACCCATTTCTGTGTGGGTGGCGGACGTCTCGTTTTTTTGGGAAAAAACAGGAAATCTGATTAAGATTTTGGTTGGTCGTGCTGGAGTTATACTTCTTGTTGTCAATTTTTTATTCATTGGTAAGCAAAAGATTCTGTTCATTTTTACCTGAATAAAAGTAGAAGATAATAAGAAGTATAGGGTGAATCTTAGTCTCTTTCAATAATGAAAAGGATTAAAATTCAAAAATTACTCTCTGAAATAATAACTACAGCTCAACAATATTCTCAAATTGGACTTTACCTTCTCTAATAATAAATAAAATTCACCAGTTAGAAACATTGCATAAGTTGCTAACCAAGTTCTTCTAATTACTCTTAGTGATGCAATTACTTCATCCTATTTTATATCATCCTGAAACTCGCTATGATAATTTGGCATCTTTTCAGATGGTCATGCGACTAACATCTTGTGAATGATTTTCTTATAGTGAATTCTATTGAATAGTGAATAGTGCTCAATTTATATCACATCATTCTCAATTTTAGCATGAGGTTTATGACTAACGACTTTTGACTTGCTTTTCCTGTGACTCGTGGTAGTCCTGCAGATTGAACAGAACGTAACTTGGAGATGCATCACACCATGTGCTGCAGGACAGACAAGTAACTTGGAGATGCATCACACCATGTGCTGCAGGACAGACACGTAACTTGGAGATGCATCACACCATATGCTGCAAGACAGACACGTAACTTGGAGATGCATCACACCATGTGCTGCAGGACAGACACGTAACTTGGAGATGCATCACACGATGTGCTGCAACACGGACTCGTACTTTCTTTGCGTGTTTGCTGCTGCTGAGGCAGAGGCCCCGCTAAGGTTTCTTCCAAAGGGAAAGTGAAGGCACAGCTTGTGCACCTGCATACAGCAACAACAACGTTCGGTATCTCGTTCGTTGAAGCACCTGATCTCTGCTAAATAATTGATGGATCTTTTTCTACTTCGAACTGCTGTAATGACTCAAATTTGACTACTTCATTGAGTTCATTTATTTTTTGAAATTTTAACGAGCTTTGTTCTTTTCATATTAGAATCCTTTTAGTGGTTTTAAATTTTCATGTTAAATTTATCGAAAACTGATACTGATTTCAAAAGTCAGAGTAATTTTAATAGTATCATTGCGATAATTTATTTAGACTACAAAATGCTTGAAAACAACTTTGAAATGAATGAAATATATCTAGGTCTGAGTTTTCACTGCGAGTTGGGAGCGCTTGCTACATGGAGGCACTTGGTCTTGTTTGCAATGGTCAGAGCCTAGCAGGCACTGTTCACTTTTGTAGCTCAGTGTCGCGAGGTATCTAACACGAGTCCAAGTCCATGCAGGTCTTTGTCCGCCATTAGTGCAAGTCATGAAGCTATGATGCCTCCTCAGGCAGCGAAGATCAGCTCCCGATCCTGGAACTTTTTTAAGATCCATTGTTGCAATTTAATTGTTGGCGCAGCAACGGCCTCTTAAGCGTCCAGGCCCGTGCGCTGAATTGTATCTACATGTTCTGCATTATGTATAATCTGGTAGACATCAGTGCATTGTTTACAAAACGTGGGTGTATGCTCAATCTTTTATGCATAGCTAGTATTAGTTAAGAAAAGTTGTGGACACACCTTCATATTCTAGTGTTCTTTAACACAGGAATGGTAATTGTGTATTCCTGTGTGCATTGAATTCTCCCTTGCGCACGATGTTCTTTTCTGCGCTCTGATATAATCGAGCAAAGCTAATTACGTTTAAGAAAATATAAAGAACAATAGCATTTATATTTCGTTGTGCACTAGGCAAATTTTACTGCAGCTTTGAAAAGGATCTAACAGTGTAATCAAGGGCTTCCAAAGTTCCGGAGTTTGGCTGTTATAATTCTTCCCTTATTAATTAATAATAATACTTTGTGGGTACGTAAACTTAGTGGATTAATTTCAATTGTATTGGTATGAAGAGTTTAATTTAGAATTTGGTTGGGTTCGATTGTTCACAAGGTAAATTTCTTGTACAATATTAGATAGCGTATAAATATTTTATCCTGATTGTACAGCGTTTGTTCCATTCGAAAAGCAATCATAAATTTGAGTAGGAAGTTAAAAACTTGATCATATTCGAAAATATGAAGAAAATTTTGAGAAATACACATACGAGTATCATATACGGGGTAATCATATGTGTATATCTACTTTTCTATACTAGTTTATTAGAACAACGCATGAAATAACTCAAAATTCTTTTGAATTAATTTTCGGCTATTCCAGAGGGTGTATTCTTGTGAACGCAAATCTGAGGAGATATAATTTTGGAAAGAGATACTGCGCCATCAATATTTGATTACAATTTTAATGTTTGAAAGTATCACGTCTGTGACAGAATTACGAGTATCGCCTCACAAAAATTTGGTGTCTTGCGGACATCGTGGGCGTAGATTTTCGTAATTACCTCATCGCGTTACAAGTTCATGTGCTTCAAAAGAATTTAATCCTTCCGTATTCATTTAGGTAAAACTTTTTGACTTTAAAATGACGTTTAGCAATAAATGTAAATGTACAACGACTATGGAAAAGAATGTTATTTCAAATTCAGTTTTTTTCAAGTTATGAATTTATTCTCGTTTTCTGTTTTACGGGGTTTGGTGCTTATATTTCAGAGGAAGAACTAATTTTTTTTTGTGAAATCAATGCGTATCAAGTTTTTAAATACTTTAAGATAGAACTCAATTCAATTTAAAAATCTTTATCTTTTTGTTTGAAAATTTTATGGGAAAAATTTATGCTTTAATTTTACACTTTTTTAAGACGCAAAAGTTTGAAATTCTGCTTTTATTTTAACCCTAACGTGTTTTCCATCCACGTTCTGCTTCAAGTGATGCAAAATTTCCTAACTTTCATAATGACTATGGACTTGAAAATGTTGTCTTTGATAAAATTTCGTGTGTCTTTCGTGGAAATTCTAATGCACTAGTTCTCATACTTTTTTAATTTAACAGAGATTTATATCCATGGCTTTCCTCCGTTCTTTTAGACGTTATGAAAACGTTTTACTGAACTGAGAGGAACTTTATTAGAGCTGCTTTCCATGTAACCCTTGAAGCTCTCGTATAGCTCCAGACTGACGGGTTGTCCATCTCTCATGAACTTTAACACTTTTGTCCCTCACACATAACATGTCAAGTACGTGAGCTACGTACAGACTTGCCATACGACAAGTGCATGACTCATTTTATTATTGGGATGCACAAAAGTATTTGTAGTTAGTGACTCAGAGACATGGGCAGCGATCGATGCAGGTGTTCTAGAGATGACACGTGCGCAGGTGTTGCTTCCTGGTGCCTGGTGGAGGGACGTGGACTGGAGGAGACACCTCTGTGTCTAGAGAGCTGCTTGAGCATCTATCATCGATGCAGAGCATTTGCTACCTCATTTTTAGGACGATTAATCTCGTTTGTAAGTAGAAATATCTCACGATAGGGGAAAAATGAGCTCAACTACAAAAAGAAAAGGGTGTTTCTGGTATGAAATCTTGTGTCTCTTATATTGAGGCGTTGAGGGTAAAGTATTTCTGAACAATATTATTTCTTCTATACATCAAAGAATATTTTCTGGGTAAGGCTTTGTTTGTTGGCAATACTTTACATGAGGGCCTAGTATGAAGACACTACAACCACGGCATTCCAAGTTAGGACGGGATGCTGGTCTCCTGAACCATCCAAACGCCGGCCATGACGACGATGCGCAGGCACCTGGCAAAAAGAGGCAAAAAAGTGGTAAAATAAGGACACACTTGTGAGCCAATGTCCAACGTTCAATTTTGATCGCTAGCGTCTAGTTTAAGGTGACGTATAGATAAATGCTGTTGTTATTCACATGACTAACAATGTTTGGATTGAAATTAAGTTTTATTAATACAATATACATAGAAACCTCTGGCTGTCTTATGGGACGACTTTCCAGCAATGTTGTCTGGCTTCCGAGATTTTCTATCGTGATTCGTCGCACTTGAAAAAGTTTACAAAGTCAAGAAAGCATTTAAAAAAAGAAACACGCTAAGCTTCACAAATAATTTCTCATTCTGTTCACTTCTCAGGCTGCGAAAAGCGCATTCCTTCTGCGAAAATTAATGCGAAGAAACATCCATTTCTTTAAAAAGACCATTAATTTTATTTCACCATCAATCATTGATATGTTTAGCACACTTATTTTGAGTCGTACGTAAAACTATACCTCGTTGCAAAATGTAGAAATCTGCGGACCATGCAAATCGGAGCTTCATGACCGTTTACTGTACATGTCGTCACTAGGAAACCGTGAAGGTACAGACCACACTTGCGCAAGTCTCAAAGAAGTTTTCGTGCTTCCATTGTCAATCGATAGCTGTAAGTTAAATCGATCCTGGTTACGGTGACTTTTTCTATGCAGCTCTGAAATTAATAATTGTAAGCTTTCTACAATACAGTGATCTCCTCTGTATGACTAATTTTTTAAGCGTTTGTCCCACGATATTCTAAGCATTGGATTGGAAGAACATGGTATTTGTTTTAAAAGATAATTTTGGTGGAAGTTCTATTTTAACGCTTTATTGTCTTTCAACCTGGGAATTTTACAGGCCAATATCCAAGAAATCTGTTCAAATGTATGTGCTAACACAATTAGTAGAGTACCTCTTTCAATTATACATATTTTGGGGTCACATTATTTTGTGATATGATTTCCCTTCATGAGATAAAAGTTTCTATTTCAATATTTAATTCCCTGTTAAGAGTACGCCTGATTAGTTTCGATGGTGTTCATTGCCGAGGTCGAAAGCGATTAAAACTTGAAAAATTATGCTACTGAATCCGGAAAATTGCGTTGTTTTTAAAGAATAATTCACTCCCAGCTGCTTCAGCATGGTTACTTTTCATGTCCTTTTTACTAAAGTCTTCGGAATTATGGTAAAAGTAATGAAACCTTCAATTTTCTGACAATTTTACTAATTCACAAACTGTCAAACGCTTGATAGAAGTGAATTGATTTTGGTTGTGCCGACGTTGACATGTCAATTGTACACCAGAGCTGAACCAGTCATCATGGCTCAGCGGCTTTGAAATGCGAGCTGATCGAAACTCAGATTTGACAGGCCTTCGTTCGAAGCTATCAGACGGTGTCCGCCTCACACGCTGCGCTGAACTCGCTGTCCGCTGCGACCATCTGGCGGTGTCTGCCTCACACGCTGCGCTGAACTCGCTGTCCGCTGCGACCGTCTGGCGGTGTCTGCCTCACACACTACGCTGAGCTCGCTGTCCGCTGCGACCGTCTGGCGGTGTCTGCCTCACACAGTACGTTGAGCTCGCTGTCCGCTGCGACCGTGTTGCGGTGTCTGCCTCACACAGTACGTTGAGCTCGCTGTCCGCCGCGACCGTCTGGCGGTGTCTGCCTCACACGCTGTCGGTCGCACGAGCTCTAAAATTAAGATGAGTCTGCAAGAAGGCGTGCACACAATGCACGAATTAAAGCTTGAGATTGCCAGCCTGTGGCGGTAAATATAATGGAAGACACTCCCTGTGTTTTTCTGAGGTTCATGTTCGTCAATACGAACGCTACGTTTCAAGGGCTCAGTCTTTTTTCCGAAGATGAGTTTCAAATTTACTGCAGGTTGTAGTAGCCTGCATGTAAATGAGAAATTTTGAATTTGTTCTTTGTAACAATCTTGCTTCATGAAATTCTGCTTCTAAAATGCATTTCCATGTAAAACAGGCTATAGTAATATTTTTGTTCTATGAATGCGAATGGATTTAAATCAGAAAAATAATGCAAGAATTATTTGAAAAAGAATTAACTGATTCCTTAGCTAAAATTTTAAACAAGATTGACTTGCTTTTCAATGATTTCCTTACTAAAAATTCTGTAAATTTACAGGTATTCATCTTTTTGTGTCTGTGCTGTAGGACTGTTCTATTATATTTTATGAATCATCTTTGTCAAAAAATGTTTATAATAATACATTTCCATTCTTAATTCTTAGGTTTCATTTGTGTGGATTAAAATTTTTATTCAGCTGGGTTACACTCAACAATTCACTGGGTTACACTCAACTGGGTTACACTCAACTGGGTTACACTCAACAAGTGTTACACTCAACAATTCCTATATAATTATCGAGATATTAGTTCTGAGTGCATTAGTAATTAGTACACTGAAGGTATTGAGTGTGGTTGTACTGAAGGCAGTGACTGTAGAATCATAATTATCATGAAAGTTGCCTTAACCTTACCTAGTTCGAGCAAAAATTTAAAGCTTCTTCGATTTTACTCTAATGCATTGCTTTTAACGTATGATATTCGCAATTACTTCCTATTGTACGCAAACGCAACTCAAACTACTTCAGGTGCGCCTAACAGCGGAGGTAATGAGGTCGTCGTCCAGTAACCACCTTCAGAGGGGCGTGTCCACCACGCTGAGTGCGGGGCAGCTAGGATTCAGAGTTCAAGGCTTCATGGATCAGCCGCTTGGGTTTAATCAGAACATAGCGATCTAATACTAAAGTTAAAACACTACACGTTCGGTCCAACTGAGGTGAAACAAATCCTTGTATACTTACCTCGGTGATTTACAGCGGCGGGGAAAAGGTGTAAGAAAAGAGATTGAATTTGAAAGCTGCTGTAGGGACTTCAAAACCCGACTTGCTTGTTGTTGGAAACAGGTGAGAAGTGCGGTATGTAATTATTTTACGGTAACGAAAAAGACTTCCTGCTAGCGCTCACGTCTGCATGAGTGTTGGAGCGTACGTGGTCTACTTTCCTTAGCTGCTGGCGTGTTATATCATTGTTCGTGAAGCTCGAATAAAAATGCGAAAAACTTTACATTCAACTTTGGTTGCTGGTGCGTTCGTCGTTTGAGGCATAATTTTTAGTTTTAAATGAATTTTTGTGTCTCAGCAGGTGGTTATGGAAATTTACAGAGTAACGCATGTATAACATACCCTTTCAAAATAATAATAACATGAAAGAACGAATTATTAGCATTTATAGAAGGTATATTAAAGTTTAATTTGTATTTTTAGTTTAGAATAGCATATCATTTAGGTGACCTCTGTCATTGTTCAAACAAATACGCTTTCTTTTAATTGCGCTGTTAATTACGCGGGATCTCTGGAGTTATGTTGTCGATTTCTGGAATAATATTGTAGCTAAATTCTTCGTGAGTTTTAAGAATTTTAATGGGAATTTTTTCCTTCAAATATCTTCAAAAGAAAGGGATCAAGAATATTTAAATCTGGAAATAGGGCGGCCACGAAAAGTCATCATTACGTGAAATGAATCCATGTAAAAAAGATTCTTCACCATGTTCATCAATGACTTTCTGTGGTGTCAAAGTCTCTGAATTTAGTATTCATTGCTTCTATGTAATTTTAATCAGGACTTCCAGCATTATAAATGTTCGTGCCATTTCTTTGCACTGTAATTTATTGGGTATTGAATGAAAAGTTCTACAATTTTTGCTCGTTGTTCTTTTGTGTAGCACACCATTCTTAATATTAGGTTTTATGAATCATAATAGTAATATGTAATAGTAATCGCTAAAATAGGTACAACACTTCAGTGAACTTCAATTATCTTGTATTATTTGAAATTATCCAAAATTTGTACTTGTCATAGTTATTGATTTTCTTCAGGGTAAGTTACATAGACACCACCCTGTACATACGTACATGTGTTGTTATGTAGTGCATTGCAGTGGACCAATCGTTTGCTCAATGATCTTGCTGGATTTTATTGATATTTTTTGCACTATAGAGAGAGATTGTTTCAAATAGAGAGAGATTGTCTCTACATAATTTCAAAGGCAGGTGCCTAAAAGTGCTCAATTGTTGTGAATCATTTGGATATCGGAGTATCATATTTAGAAGATTACTTGCCTTACTCTATTTTTAATAAGTTATGGCTGATTCAGTTATTAATAAGTTATGTCTGCAGTTCGTAAGCGCATCAGTTTTACAATAGTACGGGCCGGTAATAATTTAATGCCAGTGTAATTTCCATGGTGCAGTTGTGGTTCGTGCGGCTGCAGTTCTTCACTCAGTCAGTAGACCGAAAATCAGTGATCGTGCCGTCGCCGCGTACCGGTAGCAGGGGGTTGTGTACTAACATAAAGATGGTTTTCAGGCCAGTGTGTAGGCTTGTGTTAGCGTGCTGTTTTTTGTAACCTCACAGCTTCAATAAAATTTTATTTTTTATTCTGGGAAATTAGCGTACTGTTTGGCATGTACACAATTTCAATGTTCGAACCGATGGTGACAACTTCTGGATGTATGAAATATTCGATTTGATTACTTAAATTTTAGTGTTAAGCCTCTGGAAATTACATTTTGAGTTTTTGTTTATCAGTTTGGTGAAGACAAGCACAACTATTATGTTTGTTGGTAATCGCCGAAACCGTAAATGTGAATTCTTTGAATATCTGTTCGTAGAATATAAGTTTTACAAGCTTTGATCTACGTTAATGTTTGAAGAACAACTTACTTTTAACCTTTACCTGTGTATTAATATTCAGCTTCGAGCATTTATTTGTCAGTTACGCTCTTCGTGCAAGCTGAAGTTATCCCGTTCACTTTCTTATCACAACATAACAGGTAACGATGATGGCGTCTCTGCTGCTATGACATCATACAGCGCGTCAACCATCTCGAGGACCGATAAAACTGTACCCTGCGGCCCGAACTTCCAGCACGCAAGACTATGGCTGAGCAGCGAAAGCATGACGTCTGTCGTTGTAATATACCTTGGCTATAGCGTGCATAACAAAAGCAAGACTGCATTGCTAGATGGTGATCTGTCACGCTGATCGTGAGAGTATTGCAAGAATAGTTCGATTGTGACCACAATCTGCAGACTGCATGATACGTGAGGGCCGAGCTTGCGTGAACGGTTCTCTTTCGCTTATCGGAAGAATGTGCAACCACGGCCAATGGACATGGTATCATCTCAAACATTATAGTTATGATGACGTCACTTTAGGGGGGATCGAAGGACACGTTTACCATGGGTCTAGACTTATCTGCGCACAAGTTTTGAGGTAATTTCTTCGTATTGTGTGCTCATCGTTTCTGTTTCAGTCGCTCTGAGAATTTAACTATCACTTTTGCTCGGTGTTTTTCGTTTCTTTTTACAAGACATCGGTAGCGAGTGCAAAGAATTCGCTGAGGTCCACTGCTGCGGAGACCTCACATCTATTTGGTCTCCATAATAATCCCTTGCGGCTACTCAGGGTGTAATTGCTGAAGATGCACGCAACTCCTCTTGCATAGCAAACCTTTTTGTTGCAGTGCTATTATCTGAAATTTAGAAGCTGTGCGTGTGTGAACCTTTACCAATTATGCTAAGAAGTCTGTATGTCATTCTGCTTGTAGCTTAGTTCACATATGACAAATCCGTTGTGCCGTTATGACTCCAAACACGAGATAAATTAATATTGATTAGTATGAGAATTGTAGATTGACCCAAGGCCTTGTCCCATAATCAGGTTAGAAGAGCCATGATTAATGCCTGTTACTCGACGATTGGTTCTCACAGTTACTGTAGAGGCGCAATCTCCTGGTGCTCGAGTTGGTGATGTATGATATTAGATGGTCCAATTTTATGACAGAGAATCAAGCTTAACACGTTTGTTGCGATGCGACCCATCGGTGGGTCACTTAGGTTAGGTTCTGTAATTTTTTCAGATCCTTCTAGTGACTATGCGTACAAAGTGAAGTTTTACACCAATCAGGTAATCGCAACAAACGTGTTAACACGTTGACTCCGAAGTGGTACGTATGTGGACCACTTAGGTTAGGTTCTGTAAATTTTACAGTGCCTTCTAGTAATAATATGTACAAAGTGAAGATTTACACCGGCCAGGCAATCGGAGGCAACGTGTTAAAGGGTCATATACTTCCATGCTTCAGTTCTTGTAGGAATAACATTATCAAGCGTTCACGTAGGTTAGGTTAGATCTTGTGTGGTCTTCGGCCTGTAAAGTGTAGGATGACCTCCACTGATTGCACTGCAGGCCAGCGCGTGGCTTCCTTACCCGAAACTTCCTGCCAATTTCAGCTTCACAATTTTCTTGTGTTTTGTTTCTTTCCTGTCTCATCTGTTTTTTAATTCTGTTAATTGATTTTTGTTTTATTTCAATCAGTCTTCGTCTCCTAGCAAGAATTTTTCTAGGCTCAATAATGTAAAGTAAGCATGATTCGACTTATTTTATCCAGTGTTATTTTAACTCTGATTGAATGATTTTTCCCTCATTTATTCCATGTGGTGTTTGAGAAAGTTAAGCTCATGCTTTTTGATAAGCATTGCCATTGTTTGGCATAAAAGTTTGCAAGTCCTTTTTAATGAGTCACGTTGCAGGCGCAGACGAAACTGGCATAATTTTTTTAAATCTATGAATATCCTTAATAGTACAGTACGTATAATCGTGCAGAATACGAAAAGTTTTGACATGCGTTCAAATTGTTTAACTTTGAAAGTTTAGGCCGTTGCGGAAAGGAAAATTTTCAGTATTGAAGTGTGGAAAAAGTTTATTAATTATTTCCAACAATTATTTGGACTGTTTCCAGAGTTCAACTTTAAGTTCTGGTAATCCAACCTAATTGTAAATTCCTACACGTTTTCTGGAAGATATCACGAGGCTAAACATATAGCTCATGATGATACTAGTTTTACGATGATTTGTTGTTAATGATAATGATCGAAAGTTTCAAATTTACTAATGTATTTTAGAGTAGTCATTCTCGAGTTCATGTGTACATGATAGAACAATTTTGTATTTTTGGATTCTTAAAATTTTGACGTTTTTAATGTAAACATATTCCAGTGGTACAATAGTGGTTTTTGTACAAGAGTTCCTGTGCTGAGTGAAAAATTTTATTCAGGAGGTCTCCTTAATTTTATTCGTCAAGACTTTTCATAATCTAAGCTAAACTATTCGTGTTACCACACAAAGCCCAATTTGCGCTTGGGCGGTTCTAATGCATTCTACCACGGCTCTGTGTTCCACTGCAAGGTCAGTATTATTATACTATGCATTGTCTACCCGCGCTTGCGCCACATGATAGTGAACCTAACATACTCATTGTGCGCTCTAATTCCGAGATGACTGTGTGTGTTTGAGTTAACATTTTCGTGAACTTTGTTTCTCACTTCGAATTTAGAATCGCGTTTACCTAGTCATAAGATTCTTGTTTAACGATTGATATTGCAGTTCCCGTATTGACATTACTTTAGTTTTAATGATCTTTTAGGTAAAGCATTTCTTACTATTTACGTGAAGAGAACATTTACTTAATTTTACAATTGTTTTTCTTAATTATAATCTATTTTAAGATTAGGAATGAGTACTTAATCGGTTGGAAGTGGAAATGATTTTAGCTCTAATGACTGAAAATCTCTCGTGTTTAGCCTTTTGAATAAATGGTGCTACATTCACGAAAAAAAGTATTTTCCACTGTTTGTTTCCGCTTTTCTGACTACTTGTAAATTACTGTTCCTTTGATTGGATGTACTCATTAAAGCGTACATGTTTCTTTCCTGAATCATCGTATGTGATCCTGCATTAATTTCAAAGAAGTTACATAGTTATTAAATCAGATCGCAATTACAACGTAATTAATTTCAGGGCTTACAATTTCATCTTGTTTCTGTATCGTGATGACCGTAGTTATCCCACTATGAACTTTTCTCGATCACGTAAGAGATTAAAGCACAAGAACTGCCTTGAAATGTGGTTGCTGCATCGCACGTTTGTGAGATGCACTCCCACGACTGCGCTGGCTGCATCACGGCGCCTTACCTCTCATCAGCTGTGTGAACCTGCAGAATTACCGAGAAACCGTCTCCACGAGATCGAAATGTTTTGAGCAGCGATGCTTGTTTTTCGTATTTTGTGAAACGTTTACAGCCGGATATGTTTATTAAAGTCTTCCTGTGCAATTTCTTGTGATACTTTGTACTTGGGATAGACAGCACTAGTACGGGTATAGAATGAATAAATTTAATACATTTTTTGAAATGTTTTAACAGAATTGTTTCCTTGCCTGCTCAGAATCCTTCATTTTGCTCTCAGTTGAAAAAATTGAAGTAAAACTGTGACTTTTTTGATATTCAGTAATAATAACAATACGACTTGCAAAATCAATATCGGTCGTAGTGGCACCAATACATGTTAAATATTTTCACTAGTGTCAATGTTATCGTTTTTTTGCAATATTGTCCTTTCTTTTCGAGCGACAATAGGGGATCATTGACGGAGGAAGGCTGTCATGTGAAGTATGTGTATGACTTTTGTTCACTCATTTTTCCCTGTAAAATTAACGTAGGCTTGAGTTTGAGCTGCTGAATCTCCTGCTGTATAGAATATGGTTAGTGATTTAAATATGGTTAGTGATTTTATGAACTACTCGTGCATGACGTTGTTCTATTGCATTAATACCATCATTTTCACAGGTAAAATGCACAGGCCAAGCTTAGTTTCAATTAAATGATGCGCTTAATATTCAATTTTACCATTTGTGTGGTTGTTAAAAGTGATATGTTATTCCTTTTGTTGTAGAATAGAATAGAATAGAATGTGGCTATAGGAACGAACCTTCTGGCCCATTCTTCGGTCGGATAATTACTTCGATAATTATTCGGTTGTTTTACTCAAGTCCCATGTCGTATTTCTAGCCGCGTCAACCATGTCGGCAGCGGGATGGTTGGTGAGTATAAATTGTCGAACACAATGTAAAAATAGCCACGTAAGATGACACTGCTGTAACTTTGGAAACATAACTTCTTGCCATATTGACCCTCGTTTGTCACCGCAAGAGCGATGCCAGTGTCCAATAGATATATTAAAAATGTTCCGAATTATGTCGTTCCCTTTCTTAGGTCTTAGAATTATTGAGATTGTAAGGAGAGAGTAGATTGTTAAGTGTTTTTTCTCGTTAACACATCTTGTGATTTTGCCTCGCTAAGAAATTACTCACCAGTCTCATTGCAAAATCAATAACCCTTGTTGGAAAAACCTTTAAATTTTATACTTTTTGTTGTTCATTTTGTTAATTTTATACCATTTTGTTACTTCTATTTTCAATGTATTTGAGTGCCGTACCGCCGATTAATCTACACGTGTAACTTCAATCATGAAAAATGACAGGGATTACTTCATTGCTTAATTTGTCATCTCTTTGAGATACTTCTTACGTCTATTGAACACCTCTGTAATGGCAATGTTAATAACTATTATAGAATAAAAACTTAGAATCGAAATTAAAATATTTTGTATTCTATGTGGATGGGAAACTTGTTTCAGAGTAATTGCTAGGGCTAGGAAGTTTTTCTTAGGCGAGGAAGTTCATTGACAAGACTTGAGTTGGTCGTGTAGTCTGTCTCACGCCCAAACCAGAGCTATGAGATTGATCAGCTCGCAGATCGTTCCAGTTCCTGGAGCTGGAGCGGCGGAAGCGAAGTTCCTGTCCTCGAGGGTTTCAAGTTACACTCGTGTTTTTCTCCACCATCGTTCATTAGTAGAACTGTGCAGTGGTAAAAGTAGAGCTGTGAACGTGCTAAGATTCATTTGGGGGATGGCGAAAAAGGCTGGGCCATTTGTGATGATGAGGATGGATGGTGCTATTGTGGGGGGGTTAGATTAAAAAATTAAACAAAATTTTGAATCTACGTATTGGTTAGTGCTATCTTTGAAAAGTGCGCCTAATAAGCTAATGGTATAGAATAAGTTTCGTGTCAAGATGAACTTGGCGGTTCTTCGCGAATTATTATTTGCGTGAATGTCAATGAAGCTTTTCGTTTCTTGCCAAAACCTTCGTACTGATGGTACTTTAATATAACTCGACTCCCACCCTTAATCGATTTCTCATTCATGAAGGCAGACCACTTATTTCTAAGATTCATCGTGATTAAACTTCACTTGCGTATTCATGTCAAAGACATTGTGTTTTAGCAAGAATCTGAGTGTATCTGAACCAAGAAAACACGTTCCCGCTGTCGACATGGTTGACGCGGCTAGAAATACGGCATGGGACTTGGATAAAACAACCGAATAATTATCGAAGTAATTATCCGACCCAAGAATGGGTCAGAAGGTTCGTTCCTATAGCCTCATTCTACTCTAATCTATATTACTTTGCACCTGTCACCCTGTGCGTTATTGGCCATCACCATAACAACTTTTTTGAGCCATCAGATAATGGTTATTTAATGGCGATGAGATGGAAGTTTCTTGTGAATAGTGCTTCACTTCGTTGGTCTTCAAAACTGTTTGCATGCAGTATAACAACCAGCGAAAAATTTATGTGAAATTTCTTAGCGTTCTCTCGAAAGCGAAAAAGTAGCGTGTCATTCAATCGTCGTTCCAGTTATAAAGTTAGCAAATTGAAGTATCAGAGTTGTTCCTCATAAACCATCTTCGTTTTTGATTGGTGCGTTGAGTGCAATCGATAACTCGTTCCGTCGTTATCCCTCAAGGTTAAGATTGGAGGAGGGCAACTTTCATTTTATGCTTCTGTGTTGCTTGAGCTTGACACCTTTACTCAACTGGCTGCTTCCTAACTCCAGTGAACTTTAAGAGTTCTTTGTTATGTCCGTAATGATGTTTGTCTCACTGTGGCTATTGCATTATCGGGTCCACTTCTCGTGTTGATCATGACCACAAAAACTCACCCATACATCGGTGCATCCATGATAACCTAACCATGTTTGTCGGCTGGCCGCCCTTGACCGACCGTGTATTGCAGCAGCTGTGCCGGGTGCCTGCTCTCGGAGCCTGCTAGCTACCGGTAGTTCCAAAACTCTTCTGCTGGAACATGCAGAGAAACGGGCCTGACGAACCATCAATAACAAATTTAGTTTTCGATTATTATTGCGGTGCTTCTGTCAATGCATATATCAAAATTAAAAGTGGGTTACATAAACGATTAAAACCAGATGTTAAAATGTAATGGAAATGATGCGCATGGGAGGTAAACGATCTTTTAGTAAATAATTTTTTCAGCATTGAGATTTATCTCACCAGAGCAAATTATCACTGTATGAGGAAAAGTTAGGGAGATGATTCAATTTATCAAATAATTATTGGATCCTAAGTTTCCTGATCCAAAGGTATAACAGTGAAATCGCGAAGGGGAAAACTTCTTGCTTGCTGCCATAATTTTTTAATTTGTCACATGTTTAATCTAATAATGATAGGTTTCATCCAAGAAGACTGAATGAAATTCCTTATTGTTGTGCTTGTATACTCCTTTTTTCGTAGCATGAACACTAAATTTTAAAAGTCATTTAACACTTATTATTACTGAGTAATGAACCGAGTACTGACAATAGTGTCGAGTTCTTCAAAGCAATATGTTAGTTTCCGCATTTAGTTCTAATTCCGAAATGTCTCATATAATGAACTTGAGGGTTGTCTGTTGAGACGTATGTTTCCATTGAGTGTTCCATTGTATGATTTCTTTACAATGAGAAAAATATAAATTGGAGGAATACGTCTTCAAGAACGAGCAGTTGATTCTTGTTTGGGTTTTGGAATGTGAAACGTGTTATTTTTACGTAAGAAGTCACAGTAGAAATAGAAAGTGATAAATTGAAGGCAACAGGGGGCCATCACAGTCTGGCTGTTCTTTGATATATCTTTTTATTATTCCTTCATCAGAGCATGTCAGTTTCGCTGGAAGCTTTATTTTGTTAACAGACCGTGACGTCTACAGAACCTCTAATGCTTAGTTAATTTATCTCAAGGTTCTTTATTGATGTGTAGATACGGTATTTAGAACGGAATTTATTTTGCAATGTTGAGTTTAGTCGACTAATTTTGAAGCTGCCGTTGTGTTACTGTTTAAAATGTTGTAACTGCGATAGGTTGTTTTACTTTTCATGCTTTCCTTCGACACTCTGCAACTAAAACTTAAAATTATTCGCAGGAAATGGTTTTAATTTTAATAGGAAAGGGGTGAACGTAGTCTGTTTCAGAAAGGGATCATAAAATGGCATAACTACTTTAATTGAATGCTAGCTAACTGTGGGGAGATCGTGGGCACTCGTGTGGAGATTAGCGTTCGTGGATCACTGGCCACACAACGCACCGACTACGAGGAAACTTCTCGTAGAACCTTGGGCATAGACTGGGAAATATTTAACCCTTTAGCGACCAATTTGTTTTTCTAGTTTCTACATTTAAGCTCACAAAGACCGTCTGTACACTGATGTAATGAAGCATGCTAAGAGCCAGGCAGCCAAAAGAACGACGCTGTAACATGCCGAAGCGTTCAAACCTAGTAGCAACCTCATATTGCTCACTGTTTAATTATGAGAACAATTCTCCCAAAGACCGTGAAAGGCGACCGAATAGTCCACTTGGTCGCTAAAGGGTTAAGGGTTACCGCCTTATATAATTTGTGAGGAACATGCATTACCTGTGCGACTGATAATCTCAAAGTTTAAATTAATGAAAGCTAGGGAATGCTGATGTCACGCTTTCTTCTTCAGACGAAGAGAAGCTTGGGCATCTGCTTGTGTGACTTCGTTACTATTGGAAATCACATCGACCGGAATATCCCTGAAACTTTAATTATTTCATATAAGTATGGGTCTAACCTTTTACACGGATGTAGCTGTACTTAAGACTCGTATCTGCTTAGATTTCTCTTCTTAAAATTTAGACAGGGACTTCTGTGACTATCTGCTCGAAGCTCTCAGTTTGTATCCACACCGTAGAATAATTTCAAGACTTTATAGCAGAATATTCTACTGAGAACGTATTGCATTAGATTTAGTTCAATTAGTCAGTAACCTCACGCCTATTTTTTCTCTTTAGAATGACCACCCTACGAAATTTCGAACAGTGTTGATAAGTCGTAGCAGGAAGCTTCATGAGACGCTACATACATGTGAATTCACAGTAGAGAATAACAACTTACGATCGTGTGGAATTTTCACGTTATATTCATGCAAAATTTTCATACACTGCCTAATGAACCGGCGTGGTGTGAATGGAACACCAGCAGCAGCAAAGGTCAGGTCTATAGATGCGGGTCAGTGCCTTGCTCTCCATCTGTGCAGCGCCGCTCCACTTCAAGTGGACCAGCGACAGATGTGTCAGTTTTCCTTGGAATTGAACTAAGTAATTAAACAGGGTGCATCAACATAACTTCATTTTTTCATCCTATTTGAAAGGTAAAAAAGAAAATTATCACCGTACTTTGCCTGCAAGGGTGTTTTCCCTTACACTTTACAGGGTATTAGCACGGCTCTGTGGCTGCCGATTCTCTTGGTATTTTCTTCCTGATGACTTCGAAACAACTGAATTATGGCTCATCTCGTTTGTGCATCAGGATTGTTTTATTCTTTCGGTCCTTGATCGATCTGTTGCAGTAGCAACGAGTCACCACTTGATGTGTGTACTACAGCTGCGTTCGTGGGCATTTCGGTCCTTTTTTGTAAGTCAACTGCACTCTGGTTCCTCTTGCTAAAAGTTGTAACATCTAGTTGCCTACTCTCTCGTACAGTGACAAATGCAGTACAGAAATGGTAGCTCTGTTTGACTCGTACGGTCGTCTATTAAATATAATTCAGTAGAATAGAAAAAAATTGGACCAGGAGGAAGTTTTTCGGAAAATGAGCTGCCCTTAATATTTTTCTGCTCGAATACGGTTTAATTTTCAATCAGACCATCGACTCCTGGTTTGTTTCTTTACTAATATGAGTTAATAAAGAGTTGGTGCACGATTCTGAGACGTGAAAGAATGTGGGAGACGACTTGTTTGGAGACCGACAAAAGCTTTCACGAATATTGCAACATCGTTTGCATCGAAATATTTCTTTAACCAAACGTAACGCGTCAGAGAATGTACGCTTTTGCAACATATATGGGCCAAAAAATACTTTTTCTTGGGAACTATGGATACCATCTTCTATCCTAACAATGCCCTCTATTATCTACTCTTCTTCTATTTGCCAAACCCGAATGGTCTGCATTGCGTATAAGTGAATCGAAGATCGTTGCGCACTACTGAAGCAATTCAAATACTCGTATACATAAAGAGATGTTCAGCGTTCTTGAGCTTGGCGCAATACAAGCGACCCAAGTGACGATAATGCGATAGTATTTAGGTGACGCTTTTTACGCTCTTTCAGCAATACCGTGGCATTCTCCCTGCACTGACCGCCTCTAGTCTGTTCTACTGAGTCATCGAGTGGTATCTTGACTGCATATATCTGGTCATCCCATAAGTTCTGTCCGAATTTAATCTTTTTTTTACATTGAAGGAAATTTAAAGAGTATTTTATAATGTGTAATGGAGCTGAACATTGTTTTTATGTTTAAATACATTTAAACTGATCAAATTTTATTTCAGAGAACAATAAAATTAAATTTTGTTTGATTAAAACCCTGCTAACATGGAAGTACCCAAGACTCATTCGAGGCACATAATGCTTTATGAGTTAAAGAAAGAAAACTCAGCAGCCAAAGCGGCTAGAAACATTCAATCAGTTTATGGAGAGGAATGTGTGAATGAAAGAACTTGCAGAAGATGGTTTGCGAAATTCATAATTGGAAATTTCTCCCTTGAAGATGAAGATCGAACCGGACGTCCAGTTGTGTTTGAGGAAAAGCTTCTAGAAGCAGCCCTAGAAGAAAATCCTGCTTTATCAGCTGAAAAATTGGCAGTTGTTCTCAGTTCAAACCATACAACTGTTCATTGTCATCTTCAAAAACTTGGAAAAGTTTCTAGACTTGGAAAGTGGATGCCTTATGAATGAAAATTCGGATAGAACTTATGGGATGATCTGATAAATAACCGTGAGCTGAACTTTCCAATTGTGATACTTGCCTGTTAAAAATGAAACTACCGGAAGTGCACTGTGTGGCACGTTGCAGAGTTGTTTAGATTTTTTGTAGTACAATTCGTCAAAATGCTTTTGCTTCTCCATCTACGTGTCACATGTTTTTAAAGTTCACTCGAGTGTATTACGTAGAAATAAGTTCGGTGTAAATGGAGTGCCTGTTACATCGAGCTTTGAAGACTTTCATTTTTGCATCATTGAAGTTCTGTGGTTTAAAAAAAATCTCGTTAATTAGCTGACCTGAGCTAACCAGATAGTCTACATCATTTACAAACAATTTGTAATTGCTCTTGACCTAAGCGACGCTTCACCCTGCCCCTTATGGGACATTAAACGGCCTCACTTAAATTTTATTTCGAATAACAACAATTATAGGAATAATAGTTGTTCTAAAGAAAATACAATATTCTTTCTTTGGCAAACTTCTGAAGATAGTTAACACTATTAAGAATGGAAAAGTCGTGGAACAGTTTAGCTTATGAACTGCAGTAAAATTAATTTTTAAATTGACTCAAGTGCTTTCGGATTTGAAGGGTACGTTAAAAAACTGTTGAAAAATAAATCTTTCGTTTCTTTACTGCTCGCTGATCACGATTATAACGTAACTGCTTTGATGATATTAGACAAAAATTCATGGTGTATTCTACACATAGGGTTGATTTTTTTGGAACTGCTGTTTGTCTTATGTTTTGTATAATCGTCAATTTTTTAGTTTTCTTTACTAAAGTTCTTAACTGATATTTTCTTAATCTTTATTGGGAAGAACAAAGGTCAAATTCTCTATTATGCTCTATTAAAAAAGCATCGATGAGGTAAAAATCATTTTAATGATGATATACTCGATACTACAATCTCGTTCTCATTGATAACAACTTCATCTTCCTTGAGTTGAAGCGGTTGAACCAGGAATATAAAATGATAATTTTTGACGAAAAAATAGCCCTATAACCATTTGCTGGCTTCGAACTGGTTGATGATACAAAAAATTAGACAAGAAGTAGTTGTTCATAGAATCTGATGACTACATGAGAATAATAGTCTGTGGGAGCATCTTTCTGGGAATATGAATTTCCAGGAAGAGTTACAGCACAGCTTATTCGGAAATAGTTTAAAGACAAGACACAACTATTCTTCTCGGTAATGAGCTCAGTCTTTTATTATCGACTCGCCTACGAACACTGTTCTGAGTTTGTAACAAAGCTGCCAATGTTTTAATGTTTTATGTGAGGATTCTGCCTCTTGGCGCATTAAAACTTGGTTGTTTTAATACAGTTGTGAGCAGCTGTGGAAGTCTTCACAAGACTTACACTGCCTCGTTACTTTTCCCCCAGTAAACATGCGTCGCGTTTCTCTAGCGTCCTTAACCTTCACAGTAAAAACTGTGTGTGCACTTCGTTCTTATGCAACGCTTCATGACGTACTCAATGACACGTGAAGTAATAAATACGTTGTTGAATTTACCTATTATTTGCCGCCTGCCAAAATGTGCAAGTGTAGACACGTCACGCCTCGATCTACGTATTACGCAGTTCTAGCGAACGATTTTTAAGCTGTGAGGTTTTTAAGTGATCGTTTTTTTTAAATTCCAATTTGTGAGTAGTCGACAGGAGAGAATTTTATTTCCTACTCTTTTTTAGTTCTTATGTTCGGAGTTGGTAACTACCAAAACAATAGACATGTCTCGATACGTTTACGTCGTCTCGCTGTAACACCGATGTTACGTTTGCTGGACATGACGCTGCTCAATTGGCTTGATGACTGACCACAAGAATGATCAGATTTGGACCATTGTGCATGCAAGGTGGCGACCAACTATGCGAAAGACGTCTGCTTTTCTGGTTTCAATCTCACATTCACATCAACTTTGAGTGCTTGGAAGACACCACTTGAATAGATTTGTCAGTAATTACGTTTATATCCGTTCAATGTGTGTGGAAATACCATATCAGTGTTTACCGGGATTCTGCTTCTCTTTAGGTCACCTTGTTTTGTAGCTGATGTGGCTGTCAAGTCTTGAATCGATAAACTTGATGCCTAGACAAGACTGGCCAAAAAATTACCGTTGGTCACGTTTTCCTCAACCGTTGTCACCGCCCATCGATCAATCGTGACCGTGACAAACGCAGGGCGGTTTTACATCTTCCATCTGACCTGGTTCGAATAAGATCATTTTCTGAACAATCGTCGTTACGAAGAGTCGTCCTCCAATACTAAAAACTCAGCCAATACTTACTCTATATAGGAGAAAATTATCAGACTATTACGACCGCAGTTTTAAGTCACTAGTTTTTCGTGGAAGATGTGACCTCTTTCAAAACCATTACCTTGATTTCATCGACATTTCCATGGACTGAAGTGTTTGTGTACAACTCTTTTCTCAGACGAGTTGAGCAACAATGGCGAACTAGAAACAGCGCACAATATATGGCAGGTATTGGAACTGTAGGATCAAAGAGAGTCACCATTTCTTCATGCAGTATTTGTGGAGACTTTGATTTCACTGATGAAATAACCCTGGTGTTACTCCTGATTTAGTGCCTCGGTTAGTTCTTGACCTGAAATATTTTTTAACGACGCGAGTGCACTGAACTTCGTAACATAATGTAGCAATGGAGAATAATAATATATTTATGGGGTAATGAAATTAATTTTTTCGAATTACAACATTTCTGGTTGAAAATTTGTTGAAGAGGCGATCTTCAACCGCTGCCGACATGGTTGTCGGCATCCCGCTGTCGACGGCCGATGTGTCGGTGTGTGTCGATGTGTCGGCATCCCGCTGCCGACATGGTTGACGCGGCTAGAAATACGGCATGGGACTTGGGTAAATAACCGAATAATTATCGAAGTAATTATCCGACCCAAGAATGAGCCAGAAGGTTCATTCCTATAGCCTGATTCTATTCTATTCTATTCTATCTTTTACACAACGCATGGGAACTGTAGACGCTTCATCCAGCCGCCTCACGACGGCGTCTTTGCGTGTTCTTCGAACGACGCTCGTTAATGCGAAGATCCTTATTTCTGGTTTAAAACTCACAGTTTTATATGCTTAACGTAATTGTGGATAAGCTCATCGGTGCCGGGGAGACTCGCAGATGCAAGTCACGCCGAGCAACGACCGCATTTCAGCCCGCGGCAACTTCAAACTCCGGCCGACGAACGCGGCGACGCCGCTCTCTAGCGTGTCCCCTTTTTCTTTTCATAAAACAAGATTTTTTATTCATGCTTTTTTATGGCTTGTTTTTATTCATGCTTCGTTATGTTTTGTTTTTATTCGTGCTTTGTTATGTCTTGCAGTATTGGCATGCAGCGGGACCCTGTCATCTTAACAATGTTAACGTCCCTAGGAAGCGGTGGGATATTGATGGGATTTTGCTTGTTAGAATGAAATAACGTGTGCTGAAACCACCATTGAACATTTATTATTTCACTATCTTACTCTATTCTTCAAGTACTAGAGTTGTAGAAAAACGATTAGTAACATATACAACGTCCATCACAAATAGAAGTATACAATCATTTTGACTAGCGTCGGCTAATTGAAGTTTTTATTTGAGGTATTTTTATGACTAGTCCAAGCCCATCGTTATGTGTTGGGACTTCAATTGAAGGGTGGACAGCACTAGTGGACTACTTGCATTTTTTCCCGTGGTAAATATAATATATTTTCCACGGGGAAAAAATGCAAGTAGTCCACTCCCGTGCTGTCGCTAACACAGCGCTGACAGAGGCGATTGCGATCCAGTAGTTTACCATATGAAGGGTGGACAGCACTAGTGGACTACTTGCATTTTTTCCCGTGGCAAAAAATGCAAGTAGTCCACTAGTGCTGTCCACCCTTCAATTGATATAACATAACTATAAAGTAACCAATAAAGTTCTGCCCGTTTTTTGATTAGCCATTGAATGAAGTTGAAACAGAGTCCTAAATGCGGCCATTGAACAGGACAGTAGTCTAACGTGTGGTGAACTTGCAAGACAGTTCAACGTTTCCGATGAAACGGTTAGACTTCACCTACACCGCCTAGGTAAGACGCACAAACTGAGCTAGTGGGTTCCGCACACGCTGTTGGAGGTCCACAAGAAACAACGAGTGGCAGCCTGCGTATCGCTGTTTTCTCGCCACCGTACCGCATCCTTATTCCATCGAGTTCTTACCTGTGATGAAAATTGGGTTCTGTACGAAACTCCCAAACGTTCCAGACATTGGTTGTCACCTCAGGATGCTGTCCCTCACACCGCAAGACCGCTTATGCACCCACGCAAGAGTATGCTTTGTGTCTGGTGGACAGGTCGTCAAGTGGTTCATAATGAACTGCTACTAACGGGCCAAAAGGTCACTGGAGACCTATACTAGCAGCAATTGGAACGTGTGCAACAGGCATTGCGCCAGAAGGAGCCAGCATTGGTAAATCGCAGAGGTGTGTTTTCCTCCATGAAAACGCCAGGCAGCATATCGCGCGAGTGGTCAGAGATACCATACAGCAACTTTGGTGGGAGGCTTTGTGCCATCCACCTCATTCACCTGACCTTGCGCCATCCGATTACCACCTCTTCCACTCTCTGGATAATCATCTTCGTGGGAAATCCTTTACCAATGAAGCAGACTTGCGCCAAGCCTTCACGAACTTCTTTGCGTCCAAAACCCCCGAGTTTTACCGCAAGGGGATTGAACAGCTGGAGACACGTTGGCAGAAGGTGCTGGATGTCGATGGCGATTACCCTGAAGACTAAATATAAGTTACACATACTGTAAAGCATTTTCTTTTTTCCTTTAAAAACAGACGTAACTTTTTTGGTTACCTTGTAACTTCGATTTTTTCTCATGATTTTTAATTCATTAGCCTCAGTGGACGTACGTTTGCTATTCAACGGCTTTTATGATCTTGAAAACAGGATTCAATTGCTTTGGTTAGTTAAATGAGTATGAGAATTTGACTATATATTATTAATTTCTCTTTGAAGCCTAGACATAGTGCTTCTTACACTAGCTATTAAGTTAGTGCCGGTAATAGATTAATTGGTGGAACTCACCAACAGTCCCTAAGGGTTCATGAAATTACATTTTCCATAAATTTGCTCGTAATCTGGAATGAAGCAGCCCCTTAGCAAAATGGCAAAAATTTATGTGGAATGAGAGTTTTGACGTTCGTGTCTGAAATGAAGAATAACCTTCCAGCAACCACTAGCCTTGTGCACAAGCACTGTAGCTTTCAGCTTTCACAAACTGAGCAGAGCTTTGCTACAAGAAATCGACTCACGGCTAGCGCTTGTTTATTTGCGTCCCACTTTTTCTTGTAATACTAGGGGAGGTCGCGATTATCTGGTTAATTGCCTGAAAGACACCTCAAATGCAGGAAAATGTATAAATACGGTCAAATTTTAAATCGGGGAAACAAGTGATCGTATCTTACATTTTTGTGAAATTTAACACGTTTCCTGCGATTGCATAGCCGGTGCAAATCTTTACTCTGTACACATAATCACTAAAAGACTAGGAAAAAATTACAGAACCTAATCTAAGTGATCCAGCGGCGGGTCCCATCGCAGGGAACGTGTTAATCTTTAATATAGTTTCCATAATTATGTATAACTTTTTCTATCTGCTGATACGCTTTTTAGTTCCATGGGGGAAAGGTCTTAATTATGACCTTATTAAGACCCTTCAGCACCTTATTATGTACTGAAGGGTCAAAACCAGGAGATTCTTTAATCGATACTGCACGATCTTCTTCAAGTGATGCCACAAGAAGCTTGTCATCGAACTCAATTGGACCTCCTGTTCGTTTTAAATCTCTGAGGCTAAAAGTTTCACTTCTGAATTTTACAAACCGTCCTTTGAGAGTTCTTTCGTTCAGGTACTCTCCTTCGTAACATATTACATGCCTCAAATGCTCCGTAGATACATCCGTGTTTAAAGGGCTATTATTAGTGAAATTTTAGTTATATGATGCTACAAATGAAATTTATATCACTTAAAAGTGCATCGAAAGAAATAAGTATTACTTGATTCTAATAGACATTCAAAAATATTATCAAATTTCGGTAACAATTTAGCCAATTGGACATTACTTATGGGGTCCCATAGTTCCATTCTTATTCGATATGCTGCATTCAGCACGTATGAGGTACGTCATTAGAATAAAACTTGTATCGCTTTTCTTTTCTAGAAGTGCTGCGCTCACGAATGCATTCAGATTAAAGTCCTATTACTAATCTATATAAAAATGCTTGCAACAACGCTGCTTGAAGAGCTTTATGATAGACTATTCCTGTCATGTGAATATAAACTACCTCTATCATCCGAATAGCCAGTTGAGAGAAATTTTTTGCGTGTTGGAGAGGGTGTTAACGTATAAAAACTGTCGAGCTTGTTTATGATCATGTTGGTGTGCTAGTCTGTTGACTTGGACTTTGAGTCGCTGCGTCGTGTGATTTTAGCATTTATATAAATGTGGTTCATTGATCTTCCACACCAAGCTGCATTTTCTGTGTTGCTGCATGCAGTTTGAGAACATTTGTGAACTGCAGTTTTTATAAATGCTATTATTTTTTCTTAAATTAATTTCAAGCATTAATATAAAGCTCTGTCACAGATTTAATTGACATTGTTTCAATATTGATGCTGAAGATCCATCAAAACCACTAAAGGAAAAACTAATACGCTATTAAGAGACCTGCTATTCCTGACTATACGTTTGATAACGAAATGTTTAATTATATTATATATTAAGCTGATTGATTAAGCTTGTTGATTTCTTGTTTAAGTAAACTGCAACTACAGCCTTAATATTTTAGTTCAAAAATATTTAGTAGAAAGTCATGTGTGATGTTAGTCAGACCCATGGCCACGTCTGGAAACATTTTATTCATCGTTCCATGTATCTAGTATAATTGTTTACATCTTTTTAATTGCTCAAGAAATGTAGGCGAAATGTATCCTACAATATAAAATTTTTGACATCAATGCTACGAAACGTGTTATTGTTTCAGAAGTTAGTCACAGGTTAACGAGTCACTTGCTAAACTTGTCGCGAATGCGTAGTTGTTTGCTTCTATTTTATTTTTTTGCATATATTGCATTCGTTTTGTAGTTATCAAATTTGATGACAAGAATAATTATAATCGCAGAAAAGAGAGTTTATCAGAGCACTTTGAATTTTGCACTTAGTTCACCCGTTCTTACGGTTCCCCTAATGTGGGAACAGAATTGTTTTTGAACTAAATTATGAGAGAAGCAACTGTTGCTCTTGAATGAGATGCAGTGATCGGCTTCTTAATTCTGTTAAAAAAAATCAATGTTATGTTTTTTTTGCCTTAAATATATATAAATTTTCTTATGGTGCGCATAAGACAGAATTAAGAAGAAACAGAAGAAATGTATGTTATTTTCGTGAATACTCGAGCATTCTTGTTATTAATTGTAGACATAATGTTGAGGGTAGAAAAATAAGTCCGTATGAAACGCACTCATGTTAAATGGGGAGCTCATTTGGCTGAAACATCCAATATTCTTCATTTTTTAATTATTTATTCGATGCATGACACTTCAGTATCAAAATTTCAGTTTTTTCTATTTGAGACATTTTCGTACAGAAATGATTACTAAGCCCCATCCCGATGGCTTGAAGACAGGGATAATGATTTGCACAATACGGTTGCAAAATCCAGTGACTTATTTTGGTATCCTCGTTACTGATTTAAATTTAGACTGGTAGAAAGATCAACATTTTAGAATTGCGTCAATCTTAACCATCATTGCTGGCCTCTGACGACACCTATGGAAGGCAGAGGTTGTGTCCTCTTCATGATCACATTTAATAAATCAGATCTTATGCAAGAGTATTTTTCAGTGACCTGTTTAGTCATTTCCAACTTCAGGGTAGATTCCCCAAAGCGCAATTCAGTAAAAAATAGTAAATCATGGTTTACACTTTCATGTTTTCAATAGCTTAAAAGAGGTCTATTTTTAAACTCATGTTCTAGATCTGCTATAAATTCTTTCGATCAATTCCTTTACTTCATTTTCTGTTTCATTTGACACAGAAGTCTCATTTAAAGCGCCGTAAATACCGCCGTCGGCTGTTGCTTCAGGACTTCTTGACAGGAGCTGTGCAAGACAAGTACATAAACCGCTAGAATTTCCTAGATAAAAGACGTAAACAATTATGTTGCTGCTGCTGACTTTTTTTTACTGTGAAAAGAATGACTTGCTTTGCTTGAATGCGTTTGATGTTTCAGCAAGTTGAATGCTCTATCACACTCGAAATGTTAATACTTAAGATATTATTTATATCTTGGAACCTTGTTGGTGGAGTCGTGTCTTTTTCGTGCTTCTGTTGCACGAGATATTTAAAAAATAAGGCAATAGTAACCTTGTTTAGGGCAAATAACCTGTATGAAGGATCCTTTTTTCCCTTTCATGGTGCCCTAATTAATTTGAATTTTAAGTTGCATTTGTTTATTTTATAATTATATGCTACGCTTTTTTGTTAACATATTATATTAATTATTATAAAAATATGGGCATAGTATTTTCGTAGTAAACCAAAATGATTCATTATTAAGAGCGTTTATATATTGGGACTTGAACTCTTGGGAAAATATTTTTTTAGCGGCCGTAGAATTATATCCTAATATGCAAAAAAATATTCGATAGGAAGACAATGGGTCATCGGTAAAATCTTCCCAAAAGAAGGGTATTCTGTAAATTCTGGCAGTGGATGACAGTTTTTCTATGATGTTTCAATAATTCTGTACCGTAATTTATGTGTTCTTGGGAAGTATGTTGACTCTATTTTGACTCGTATGTTGACTCTATGTTAACTCGTATGTTGACTACATGTTAGAACTGTAATTGCTGCTGCTCTTGCGTATCATTGCGAATAACATTGAAGCAAAAATACTTGAATGAAGTTCAAACAGACAAAATCGAGTTCTTCTGAACACTAAGAACAGTTAATGTTCGAATATCCGAATTCCTATAAAGATAAAAATTCTAGTTCCGTGCTGACGAAACAACTTTTCATTGACGATGTGATATTTTCAAAAGTATCTCATTTCCAATAATCAATTAGTTCCTTCACTCGTAAAGTTTTTCTACATGTGTAACAAGTCTATTCCCATACTCATACTGTTTTAAAAAACATGTTCTCGTCAATGTGCGTCCAGTACTAGCTCGTAATATTATTGGGCACGTGAAAAGTGAAGAAAAGTTCTCGGGTTCATTGAAAAGGATTTCACTTTTATTGGTTGGTTCTATGTGAGAATATATTCTCTATCGGATTGAAACGTATTGAGCTCTAGTTAATTTCCTACTTTAAATTTAAGCAGGGTGTAACTTTCAACGTTTGCCAAGAGCGTTTTCTAACTCGGTTTTTAATGTGTTCTCATTTTCATGATCAATATTCAGTTCATCTGGCGTCAGCAAGCCACTTTTCACAGCACGAGCTTCTCGCCGGTCTATAATGAGCAGCGTTGGGTCCTATTTCCGCCTATAGCTTCATGCTTATCTGCGTTGCAGTTCTGCTTTCTTCCGCAAGGGTCTATCTATCTACAGTGCTTTCCCAGAAAGTGTAAGCTCATCATACATGACTAAAGGAAGCTCTAGAGTATACGGTGGAGCTCTTTGTAGAGATTCGTGTATTGTATTGGAGCAGTAAATGAAAAAGATTTGTTGTGTGTGTTGTGTCCATAGTATTTTCCCTCTGGTGTACGCAATGCACTTCGCACTGATGCGTGAGCATATGCCATCACGGTTCTGTTGTGCATTGCATTGTTGTTTGGAAGAGAAGGAAAAATGGTAAGCTGTCCAATAAACCTACTATCTCTAATTGTATTGACTTGGTTAATTTAACACGTTGACTCCGAAGTGGTACGTATGTGTACCACTTAGGTTAGGTTCTGTAATTTTTTCAGACCCTTCTAATGACTATGTGTACAAATGAAGTTTTACACCAATCAGGCAATCGGAGGCAACGTGTTAAATGTTTCCAAAATGTGCGGCAGGAGTCTCCATGTGAATTTCCCAAGCTTTCGCAATTTTATGCTGAGTTGTGTTGAAGTTAATGAAGGTAGAAATTCCGATAAGCATGAAGATCATTAGTTTGGTTCCAATTATATTTAAAAGTAGGATTGTACCTACATCACTTGCAACAGGTCTGCTGATACAAGAATTTTTAGCTGTCTGTGGAAAGCACAGTTGATGGTATTCTCATTAACCGAGTATTGATCACCAGGGACTGGGTAAAAACTAATCAAAATGACACACGCATGTTTTTTGTGTGGTGAAAGTGAACAATTTTTTCACAACACATTGTATTTTTGTTCGAAAAATCTAGTACCACAAAACTTGAATTTTCAGTAAAAACCACACCTAATATCCCACAACACTGTACGTAGCTCTTGTTTCTGAACCAGTTTCCGATTGCAGGTACCAAAATTATGGGAACGACACCCGTATATTTAGTGAACGATCTTTTGTTGGGGCGCATTTCCGGGCTTTAGCGACTTTGCTTTCTAGCTCGATACGAGGACGTGGACCGCAGTTGGCGTCGCAGGAGTGAGAGCGAAGTGACGGGGTCATCTCCGAGTGTGAACTCTGGGGCTCACCATGGTTCAGAAACTTAGCGTTGTTATACGGTCGCCACAAACAATGCGTACCATGAGTGTTGTCTAACAATCGGAAACCGCTTCAGAAACAAGAGCTACGTACAGTGTTGTGGGATATTAGGTGTGATAGCAGTACACAATGTGTATGTACTATGAGTGTTGTCTTGCAGGGGGGATGTTTGTCACATGTGAAAAACGTGGTTATACACCGCAAAATATTGAAACCCTACTGAGAGTGTTTTATTTTCTCTTCATTTCCTTATTTAGTCTCGCATTCATTCCTCCGATTTCAACCGCTGCGCTCTATGTATAACAAAACTTAATCTTATTTTCTTCTATGCATCGTAATCCACTCCAATGACATTGAAACCTTTACAAAAATCTGTGGCATTTCCATTTTTTACAGCATTATCCTGGTCTGTGCTAAGCAGCCATAGCTACATCAAACAACCCTGTTTTAACCACACCTACGCAGGAAATTAATTATGTACCGACATTCTGTTCTAGTAAGCCACTTGTCATGCATTTGACAAACACATACACACACACTCTGTGTGTGTATAATACCCTGTACTTCTCTTTGAATCACACACTGCTTTTATGTTGCTGATCATCCTGAGAAATAACAATGTCATATTTAAAAAAAAACACAATTTTTACTTGGATTTTGTATTCATACTGTCTGAAAATTCTCATTTAAGGTGCAGATACACTAAGACACAAAAAAAATTAAGACAAGACAAATGCACTTTGTGTGCAACCATGCACTCTATCGCATTCATAAGTCAAAATATCATGGCAGTAGTAGACGCTGCAGGAGTGTTGTGCTACTCGAGCTTGCAGGAATCCTATGCCGTTTTTGAGGAGAAGAATTGTGCCAAGAATAGGAGCCAACTGAAAAGTTTCTATGGAGGCGTAAGTTAATTTTTCTTTGCCTAGTTATACGTGATAAATTTCCATTCATTGTTCTAGAAATTTATTGACTGATTTGGTAATAATTTAGTACATTTTGCTTCTTTACTTTTCGTTGACTCGATTTTTTCTGATAAGAGCAGGTTTTGTGAAAGATAGTACGCACTTCTCGTGGGAGTGCCACAACGCTTGAGATGCTCGTGTGATAGGCGAAGCTTAGCTCCTTGCGTCAAATCCTTTGAACGCAATCAGACCACTGCAGCCTGAGCTCCCATAAACCATCTGGTCCCTGGGCCAAGTTCAGTAGGTTCTGAAGCAACAGCGGTCGTTTGAGACAGAATGGTTTTGCTACTTTCTCCAACCTTGTGCGGGCGAGCCATGCGCTCTGCTGACCATCATACATTTCTGCTTATTTGGGTGTGTGCAGATATTCGTATTTTACATGCTCAAGTAACGGAAACACAAACAAACAAAAACAAAAATGTATATTTCCATTAAAGTTGGTACATAAGAAAAGTAACAGCATTGGTTTTTGAAGATGCCTTATCATAAAATCCTCAAGTGGTAGGTATTATTCTATTATTATTTTACTACTATTATATATATAAATAAATATATATATATATAAATATATATATTTATATAATAGCATAATACCTACCACTTGAGGATTTTATATGGCATCTTCAAAAACCAATGCTGTTACATTTCTTATGTACCAACTCTATTGGAAATATAAGTCCTCTTCCTTACAAAAAGTACAAATTTAGTTCATTTTTTTCAAAAGAAAGGTATGCCTTTCCAAAAATTGCTTTCGGTTCATCCAAATACTGTAGTAAAGTTCTCTCTTTAAGAACTGAACGAATGTGACGTATAGAATAGAATGAGGCTATAGGAACGAACCTTCTGGCCCATTCTTGGGTCGGATAATTACTTCGATAATTATTCGGTTGTTTACCCGAGTCCCATGCCGTATTTCTAGCCGCGTCAACTATGTCGGCAGCGGGATTCGAATCCGGGTCTTCCCGCTCGAAAGCAGATTCGCTCACCAGTCGACCAAGCTGGTGATACACATATATGTATGTATAATTTCTCAAGGAAGAGGTCCAGATGTCAGAAAGATACTATTGTTTCGTGGTGTCTGCAGTCATTATTAATATTAAATTAGGTAGTTTTTTTAGCGCACAACGAACGCCATCGTTTCGATTTTTATCGTATAAATAATTTTTGTTACCTATGTTAATCTTATATTCTCTAATGTGTTATGCATATGTTGGTGAGGATTATGGCATAGAGTTTTACACTTCACAATCAAGTTAGCATTTTGCTCAAGTTGCGCATTTGCATGATTTAGAGACCTGCAAGTGTTTCATTGAATTCTAACACGCTTACGTAAAATGTTTCGTTGTCCAGCTTCATATTGCTTTTTTTTATAAATGCAGGGATTGTTAGATGTGAAACGACTATTTTGGAAATATTTTCTCAGTTAAAATTTGTTAACTATTCAAGGGCTTAGAATGTTCGTTTTCATAAAATGCGTTTCGAAATTCGTGAACTAATGATGCCTAAGACCATCTCTATTTTATACCTACATATATTACAAGTGATTAATAATGTTTATAAGCCGTCTTGTTATGTAACTAAATAATATGTCCCGAGTCTTTAGTTTACTTATCTTGGATATTTTTAATCTTTTTATTTATTTAGTAAACTCATTTTTACTGATGTTTGATCTCTTTGTTTTGCTTATCATGTATTCCAGGAACTGTATTAACACGGTAGAAAATGATACAATTTTTCGTATTGCATTCACATAATGTAAGTCAATAAATTCTTCATCTAAATTTGTTTGATCTTTAGCAGGTATTGAATAATGGGTTAGAATTTCTATCGAAAATTTGAACAAACGTTTACAAACACTTCGGTTAATTCTAGTTATTATGCTGTTTGTAAGCTTGTTTTGAGGGTTAAAGTTAAATTAGAGGCTCATAGTGTATATTGATATTAAAACCTATTTAATTTGATTATTGGATGTTGTAAGGAATTTGTTTACGTGGTAAAAATCATGACAAATTTTGCAACACAGTACAAACAAAATTATTGGAAAAAATGACTCCATTTAAAAGGGTCACTCATTAAAGTTGTTTTCTCTGGAGTTCGTTTTCTTTGATCGAGATTATGCGCAAAAAGAAAAAACACGCTGGCACGGGTTTTACGCGAGCTGCGGGAATGTCCCCTCACTGCTGAGTGCGTCAACAGCGCGTCATGATACGCATAGATGCAATCACTTACTTTCTCAGCTCGTTCAGCTGCTTCTGCAGTGCGTTATTGTACTCTTTTAATTAAGCGTGTTGCTGGGCGTGCATTTGCGAAGTTTAAGGACGACGGCGTGGAAACATAGCCGTGCGAATTGGTCGCGTAAGAAAGCAATTCTTCTTTCAAAATGAGCGTCATGAAAGCAAATGAGGGCTTTTGTCCTTTGCATGCTAATTTTAAATGCAATCGAGATTTCGGCATTTAAATGTAGTATTAAGTTATTAATGCGAAAAACTGCTGAATTATCCTGGATGTGATTTTTATTCAGTTTAACTCACTTATTCTTTAAAAACCAATGCTGTTACATTTCTTATGTACCAACTTTATTGGAAATATACGTTTTTGTTTTGTTTTATTGTTATTCATCATTAAACAGTTCCCGTGGAAATTTCACGATTTACATAGATTTGACTAATTAGAAATTATCATAAAGATGAATGCATGAAAGATTTACGATGAATTATTGTGTTTTAAACAAATACTTTTCATTAATATATATAGATCTTTCATTCTGTTTCTTATTTACTGATAACATGGCTCAGATAGTACCCGTTGAAATTCCTTGGTTTAAAAGTGATTATTAAGGAAAAGTGAAATTAAGGATCTGTGAATGAAAATACAATTTTGTTTTACTCGCGGTACTATCAGAATCAGAATATTTTTCATGAATTTATACAGAACTTCCGTTCTGTATCTTATCTACCAATAACATGGCCGTGTGAGAGAAGGAAGTTAATAGAAAAAAAAATGGAGTATTTTATAGTGATCCGGCCCTTTAGTATCCACAATACATTACTTATAATATAAATCGCATACCCGTTCTGATTTGATTTCAATAATTTTTCTTCCGAAATAGAAAGGAAGTAATGGGACGGACACACACAGATACAGAGAGAGATGGAGATACACTGTCTATTTTATTATACAATGTAAACTACTAGACCTACACGTGAAAATCACGTGTTTTTTATTAAATTTTTTCGTTTTATTTGCCAGTGGATGCAGACCGTGCGGAGTTTCCACATTGAAGGATGGGCCTTTGGTATCCACAATACAATTCTTACAATACATGCATACCCTACCAAATTTTCTCCTATTTAATTCCTTTAAGAGGTGACAGAGAGAAGGAACAAGCAAGAACGCAAGCAATAAACTGCGTATTACTATGTAGTGGAATATTTTGTGTCTGTGTTCTCTTTCAAGAAAACTAAATTATGAAAGTAAAAGTAATGTCACAATTATGTACTAGTTGGTTAATCATATGTTTCAATTTCTGTTCCAGTACCGACGAGCTTCATGTCCTCTTGCATTCGAGAAGGGCGGCACTGCCAATTCGTTCTGGAACAGGCAAGTACTCGATCCAGTATCGAAATTTATTTTCTTACTATCGTTTTACATTCATAAGTAATTATTTTTTAGATCGGCAGGAAAATCACTAGCTTCGGCTCATGTATTCACATGAAGGTTCTATAATTAAATCCAGAAAAATTTAAGGTTGTTTTCATTTCGTTATTTTAAATTTTGTTAAAAAGAAGTGTTATTCCATGTGTAATGTTGTTTCGAATTATCTAAAATTGATTTCTATGTTATATGCTACGCGGTACAACCGTCATTTTTCCATGAGATTGCTAAAATTTTGTGAAATTATTATTTTGATATTCCGCCTCGGTTATATGTAAAAACAGTTGCTCATAAATGGCATGGTTTTAACTATTTTCTGGTCCGGCGCGTGTAGGCCGTGGAGCAGGCAGATAATTTCTGTGCAGCCCTCAGTTATGCAGCGCTGTTGTAAGGGGCCAAACTGCTCACCTTTACGCCGCCCTAGTTTGTGCCCCGTTTTTTTTTTGTGTTGTGTGTAGGCAGCAAGAGCTAACTAAAAATGAATGATAAACCTGTTGTTTTTTCCCACCACTAACCTAACCTCACCTCCAACTTGGTTTTTCTTCGCAGTTTGTGGTCATGTTATTCAAAGGTCAAAAAGAGACATATATTATTCAAATTTTATTTAATTTGAGTTGGGGGTTTGTAACGAGGCATTGGGCTGACTTATTTGTGGAACAAATGCATTTAGATTGGAACAGTTTCCTTCATTGTGGAACGTATTTCTCTGATGAAAACCTAACTGGCTGTTGTCATTTGTTGTACACAGTAATAAATATGAGACAGTTGTTTAGAAACCTTATAATTTTTATCATATAGAAGAAAACGAGGAAAATCACGTAGTTGGCTTATTTTCTTTTCAATTGCGGGGATAGAAAGAAATTACAGGTACATACTCTAATTGGAAAATGGGTGTTTCGGGCCTTGGGTCACCAGAAAGAAATGTAGTTTAACACGTTGACTCCGAAGTGGTACGTATGTGTACCACTGAGGTTAGGTTCTGCAATTTTTTCAGATCCTTCTAGTGACTATGTGTACAAAGTGAAGTTTTACACCAATCAGGCAATCGGAGGCAACGTGTTAAAGAAAGTCATACTTCGTGACTCTTGGAGCTTTCTGGTGGTGGTGGTGGTCGGTACCAATAGAAAATATTTGAGAGAGAGTTTGACACAGGGCTTCTGGATGGTCGGCTGTTTCTTTTATTCTAAGTTGCATGGTTTAAGTAGAATTCTATTCCATAAGACAACGGCAAAAGAGGAAAGATTATTTATTCGTCGATTAATCGAAAATTTTGTTATGTACATTGAAATTAACTACAAGTTCACCACTAATTTTACATTTGAATTTTGCATTACTGATGAAAGTTCCATAAGTTCAATGATCCCAATTGCTTTCTTAAAAGTTTATAATAGCTCTATTAATGGTCTCTAGTTGATCCTTTAAAAGTCACACAATATGGTAGCTGTGTTCCTTTGATGCACCGTGTTTTGACTGCAGCATCAAGTCACCCACATGGAACATCAAGTGTACAGTTCACGAGAAGGGGACTTACTCGAACATGTAGTGTTGTGTTCTGCCGCAACGCCTGGTGTAGCTTAGCTTCCTAAGAAACAGCGTGTTGCACTTACTTGCTCCTCCGACTATCTTCCCTCAAGATGTCAAGTTTTCGATTAATCTTTCTGCAGATCACGGAGTTTGGGCAAAAACTCAATCTACTTTCTGGCTTGAGACTACATGGACTAGTTTTCGTATAAGATTTTCAATAAGAATAAGAAACATAGAATTTGATGAAGTGTTCGGAAAAAATTCTAGCTTTAATACTGGCTCACAAGTTTACAGCATGTGTTACTTAAGTGTTTAGATCGAAATAAGCACTGATCATCTCTTCTTGATAGTGTAAATTTTGTTTCTATGTTTTCGTCATTTACGTCGAGTTATTTAAATTATAATTATTAAACTACTATCACTATTTTCACAGGTAAGTTCCCTTTTGTGTAAGATTTATGTGTTATTATGTACTTTCCATGCATAGAAATTCTATGCTATTTTGTGTTCCTAGCTGCTGTGTTATTTTATCACCGGATTTTGTAGCATAATTCTATCGCTTCCAATACCCAGTTTTCTGTGGTCCCATTGCCAACATATTTATAAATTCCACCGTGTTTCATTTTCCGCCCTCCAGGATACCACTAGATGCTTTGTCCGGAAAAGTTTCACTTTTGCTGCAGTTTTTTCCAAGTGTTGCTTCTCTGTACGCTATGAGCGCCTCTAGTCATCAGACAAGATTAATGAGTCGTTACTCTGTTTGTTCATCAGTCTGTGATGCCTCAACTCCTGCACTCTTGAATAGTCGACCAAACTTTTAACATCGAATCCATTGCCATCTCGGTTTAACCTGTTAAAGTTTCCTTTCTAAGTTACTCCCCTGTTTTAAATGTTCAGCTAAATTCTGCCCGTGACATTGTGAGTCACAAGTTTGACTGTAGGTGTAGTGTTCGCTGTCATCTTTCCTGAACCAGGAAAGAAATTCCAGCACCAAGACGCGCGCGACAAGAAATATATTAATTTTGTTACGCAATAATATTTACTTGTAAATTTACGAGTCTATCTTATACATAGCAGCACTCGATAACGCTTTTGGGATAAATTTCAATAATCCATTACTTGGTATCGTGAGATTTCCTTTACTGTGTCACTTTCCTGAATCACAGCGCGGCGTGTTCTGCAGTGCGGAAGGAGTAAGCGATAGATTGGTGTCGATTCGCGATGGCCAAGCAATCAATTCGTGAACTGAGTGACCGCTGTCAGGCTGCCCTCTGTTCGGGGCGAGACAGGCAGGACAGAACTCGAGGTTCCGGGTGAGGGGGTAGTCGCGGCAATGCAGCGCCTGCAATGGTCGGTCAACAGGGCAAAGGAAGTCCATCGTTGGCGTTATGAGAGGCCAGTGGGACGGTAGTGCTCGGCCGGGATGACTTCAATTGTGGCTTGATGGACTTCTTCCTCTCACGAGATGGGGCTCTGCCTTAACTGCGCCTCAAACGTTTGCTGCTCGTATCATTCAGCGGAGTAATCGAAGGACATAAAAGCCAAAACATTTTATGTCGGTTTCGCATATGTAAACACTTGCAATGCGCGGAAGTTTGCATCAACACAATGTGTGCTGTGTACGTGAGCAATTCCCGATACATTGCGTGCAGCTGCAGAATTTTACGCCTCCTGTTTATGGGACCAAGCAGATAAAAATATTATCACAGTTATCGTTACCTGGTGAGAAGTTGTTGCTATGCAGCTGCCACCAAAACTTCTCAGACTACTGTAATTTCAAATTTTATGTTCTCTGTTCTTTTTGACATAAAAGTTGATACTCAATCAAGAAAAAGATTATTTTCTCACGACTAATGGACTTGAGTTTTAGAATGCAAATTCACACGATTATAATTTATTATTAGAGCTTGAATAACTGTGAGGAGAAAACACATCAATTTGTGTCAGTAGACTGAAACGTAAACTTTTTATTTGAAACATTTTATCTCGTCAATTTTGTATCTATTTTCTATTGTCGAACTGGAATGCTAGCAGCTTGTGTTAATGGAAATCTATTTACCACTAGAGGAAAGTCGTGAAGTCTGATGAAAATCGATGATACCAACAAAGGTTACCAAGTCGTTTGCAATACAGTAATGTAAGCCACTGCATAAATTATCGTTAACTCTTCGCTTGCTTTCAATTGCTGAATTGTTTTCAAGACACTTTTTTCTTTGAAGTTCAGTAGTGAAAAAATATTATTTTTGTTGCAGAGTTTTCAAGTACGGGACTGTCATAGACTATGAGAGCTGATTTTATTTCGCGTTGCGTGCACATTTCAAAGACTTGGTGCGTCGTAGCCTTGTTAGTATGATTGTCTAATGTAATGTAGGTATTCTTAGTGTGGGAGTTTGTTAGGTAAGCTTCATGACTTGTAATAATTATTTAACCCTCAATGTCATTTTCTTTTTTCTCCTTAACTGTGACGTCGGACAGTACAAATGACTCGCTTCCATCCAGCGTGAGAGCCAGTTTCATACTCTACATGTCTACTAATCCAATAATTTTCTGTTCGCTGCTTCGTTTTTTGTAGCTTCTACGCAAATTAACCCATGTGCGCAGTGGTAAAATCGTGTACTGTATTTGTGTTGGTGCCAACGTTCCTCTTAAAATTATATAATTGGTCAGAACAAGAAGTTTGCTGCATCAGTAAGTAAACGTTGATCGATTCATTTCTATGATATGCGTCTCATCGAGGAGCTCCCTGCTACAGTTACAATATTCTTTTATTATATATGAAATTTATTTTCCATCTTAAAAAGTTCAGGTTCTAGCGTAAGCTTTTATTTTTGCTTATAGTTTCTAAATTTTTCATGCAGAAGTATTCAGGACTACATTGTTTTGATAGTAGCACTGCTTTTAGTCTAACTTTCAGAGAATTTTGTCGTTTACGGCAACGGATGTGTTTTTTCCATATAATTTACTAGCGGTGACACGTTTTTGTTCTATATTTTTGGGACTGATACGACAAACGCTTATCTCCAAGTAAACAAACTACGATGTTTTTCAAGTAAAGAAAACCTCTTTCTTGGTTCCATCAGAAGACTTTGTTGCGACGCTCAGAACTGGTCCCGGGCACTGAAAGGGCGAGGCACTTCAAGCTGAAAAAATGCGTCTTCGTCATTGGAATGATTGTCACAAGTGAGGGCACAGAGGCGACAATGATCCTTGACGAGAGAGCTATGGCTTTTGCAAGGTGTGGCTCTGCTGAAATATGAACTCGAGTAGCAACAGGCTTAACATCGAATAAGAGTACGAGTGGATTTTAGTACAAATTCTATTAGCAAAAGTGAGTGAGGACTAGACGGAGATACTGAGGTAGAAATCGGATGTGTTTGTCATCAGTAACAGTACCCTAAACATGCAGACACAATTGCGTCTTATTCTGATGTGCAAATCTATGTTAATTCAAGCTTCATCGAAACTAACTTGAGCACTTAAAACATTCGCAAGAGGCAAATTTAAAGTTGGATGCAAATAAGCATGACTGTAGCTGCCACTAAATTCATTGATCAATTTGATTTGATCAAACTAAACGATTTAAAATGAAGTTTGTTAGTTAGCATTAAGCTCACAGAGCGATGTAAACTCAATAGTACTATATTGGCGTGATCTAAAGATCATGGCGGTATTAACTCTGTAGTAAAAGTAAATATTTCTAGAAAAGCAGAATATTTCGTGTGTTTTATTGAAGTTCTGCTGCCTATGGAAGAACCTGTTTACCGGCAGTACGAGATCTTGAAAAATAAAATTTATTTGTGTATGGAGATGTTATGTTGAACGAATTTCATCAATTAGATTAGAATGAGGCTATAGGAACGAACCTTCGGGCCCATTCTTGGTACGGATAATTACTTCGATAATTATTTTTATACGCCAAGTCCCATGCCGTAATTCTAGCCGCGTCAACCATGGCGGCAGCGGGGTTCGAACCCGGGGTCTTCCCGCTCACAAGCGAGTTCGCTCACCAGTCGACCAAGCTGGTGGTCGACCAAGCTGGTGGTCGACCAAGCTGGTGGTCGTAATTAAATCCTAGCCTCTTCATACTTTAAGATTCATTAGACTTGTATCATTCGAACGAACTTTCATAGATACCATATACTCGTACAGGCATATCTGGCCTTCCCTTCGAAAAAATTCAAAGCTAGAGTCTGGCAAGCTGAGCTAATATTGGAGACAATGTTGGCAGAGTTCATTCTGAGGTTCGCGAGGCTGAGAGGCTTTACGAACCACTTTGTTTGTGGCGCAGTTCGTCCAGGCCTCCGAAATTTACGAAAGCTTGAAACTTTGTATTAGGATTTGCAGCACTGAGAGGAAATATTGTTTGGCTGGAATGAAGGTTGAGCGTGTGGCAGGAATACCTGAGAACGATGGGAAATGACGCTAGAAAATTGTTATGAAGAGTGGCACGTGCGAGAAATGTACTTCTATCCTTTGTTCTTTGTGGGAGTGTTTGAAAACGAAAAAACCTCGATGCTACTAGAGTCAGACGAATTCAAGTTTGATAAGTAGTAAATTCAGAACTTCTCAGTTGAAAGGCTTTTAAATACTTTCAAATCTCGTTATTCTGAATACTCGGAAAATTTAAAGATTTTAAAAATTTGACCAAAAGGAGAAAAACATAAACACAGTTTATCGAAAAAAATAAAATTAAGAATCTCAGAAAATTGGTTTGGTGTAAAAAATTGGAAAACAGTTAAAACAAACATTTAGTAAAAAATAAACTTAATGACTTTCAAAGAGAAGAACGGATTAAGAAGACTATGTGAGCTAAGCTCCTTTAGCCAAGAAAGAAGGCTTTCTCTTACAGGTAAAAGAAAAAAAGCAGAAAATGATATGAAACTAAGAATAATAATTGCGGCATGAAGAGTGTATTCCGACAGAAAAGTAAGTTAATCGAGCGCGAGAAAATAAATTGTTAGCTAAAGTAATAAATGGAGCGTGAATAAAAACTCTAAGGAACTATAAAAAGGTAAAGTTCAGTCGAGTCTTTCTCATTTTAGATACCGCAAAGGTAACTCCTGAACGATTTTTAGGATGAGAAAGCATGCAATGCAATTTTAGTGAACGAAGGAGAGTTGTTTGTTACTAAACACGAGTACTGCTTCGAGTGCCTGTAGGGGAGGAATGAATGAATGAATGAATGGGCCACTTCAAGCAGGGGAGTGGGGGTGGGAGGGTGAGAAAAGTGGTGTGAGAGTGAAGGAATGGATCGAGGGGAGTGGAAGAAGCGTGCGAGTGTGAGAAGGAGGAGTAGATCAATGACGTGAAGGAAGAGTGAGGGTCATAAGCGTACTGTGCTAGTGAATGAAGAGAAGGAAAAGTGTGTGAGTCGTGAAGAAGAGACGAGGGTATGAAGAGGATGAGAGAGGAGTATAAATGTAGGAGTGTGAGGGCTTAACGAGAGGGAAGAGTCAGGGGAAAGAGAGGGGGAGTAGCTAGAGTGAGGGGAGGCCGTGCGTTCGAGGGTAAGCGTGTAGTGCCACCCTCAGATGTTGCTGAGCGTGTGAAGGGAGCACCGTGTGCTGCTCAGCAATCGCTTGTCCGGGCTTCCTTGTAGCCCTCATTGCATGAGCGTGATTATCCGTCAATTTCTAGTAAAATAAGAGAGTGGACTATCTCAAGAAACACAATAGAGATGCTAGTGAAGCATTCTGTAATCAGAATTCCCGTTTGACATTTTTTTACTCGAAAAAGGTCGAAAAATTACGTGCAGTGCAATAGTGGCTGTGCCTCGCCGGTATGGAAGATAAGCATCTTGTCCAGGCGACGTTTTTCTTGTTGTCTAGGAATGTCTTTTTTGTTGCTTTCTACTTAACTGCTACCTGGCTCGTGTGGTGGTCTTATTTGTTTCAAGCGCGTCTTCATCACGCTTGGGTTGTTGCAGCAGTTTTTGCTGGTCCTAAATATAAGTCAAACACACAAAAAAATGAATCGGTGCTATTTCAATTTTTGAAGACTTTTGATTTCGTTTTTTAGTTTTTATTCAAAATTTCACTTCATAATTCAAGCACGATCGATCGATGTGCGAGCGTGAGCGCAACTAAGTGTATTCATTGCTTCGTCCCTTAAGCTTTTGATATGATCAGAAATTAGCGCTAAAGATAGGCGTCCACTAGATAAAATCATGAGACAGATGTCAGGCAATTATTTCTTATAGGAAAGAAATGTGTACGGTTAGCGGTTTAATGTACGGTTTCACTATTATAATAATCATTACTATCACTTCTAGGCGACCAAAATTTTTGAAAGTTAGTACTTATTTAACGTTTGAAAACTAACGTTTTATATAATATTCTGCACAGATTACTTCTCTTTCGTATTTTAACAAAATCTCTAAGCTGACTTTAAATAATACATGATGCATATATCAAATGTCTTCATAGTTTTAAAGGTATTATTGTCGAGGTGTAACGGAGCTACCGTGTTTCCTAGAATTCGCAATACTTCATTTGACCAGCGTTTCCTTTTAGTGACTCTTCTAGTGCCGCCTGTGCTGCATCCCAACGTTGACACGAGGTCGTCTGAGTGAGGAGGGTCGATGGAAATAGTCTAGTGTGTAACACAACAGTTCTAACGCATGCGTAATTGCAGTGTGGAGTGGGTGCGTAGTAAAATTAAACACGTAGAAGGAGGTGTTATTACAACATGTATTATTCAGGTACTTGGGATACTTTATCCGTTCAAATTGATTGTAGTTTTCAATGTTTCAATTGTTTTGTTATGTCTTTTAGTTTTCTTCGGACTTCACCGAGTTCTCTTGTACATATTTTAAAATCGGGCTTTTTAAAGGCCTTTTAGGAACTTTGTATCATACCTCACGTATCAGCTTTATAGAAAATACGCTATTTATCCTATAACATATGTACGCAATTTTAAACGTACGAAACAACTTCTTGGTGTTTTCACTTACATGTTAAAAGAGTCGCCTGCCTCAGGAAAAGCGAACGCAAGCTACTCGTCTTGCAACGTCTGACTAGATGCTCCATATCGCTAGCACTCGCCCCTGACTAAGCATTTAAGCTTGCGCATTGCGTGCAGATATAGACTGCCTATCAGAAAATTCTGTCTCTACTTTTGTCCATTCAACAAATTAATTTCCTGTGTTTAGCTTTACAATGAAGTTTTGCATACCAGCATGTCTTGTGTTGTGTGGGCAGGGGAAAAAACGGTTGTTTTGCTTAGTATGCGAGTGGCTGTGCTTAGACTACAGTGTGGTTGGTGCAGCGTCCAGCCATTCTTCCAACGCGACTGTTTTCATTTCGTTTTCTGCGAACGTGCCTTGCTTACGATGACAGTTCAACTTACGAGCAGTGAATCATCTGCTGAGACGCTCATGAATTAATCATCTATCTAGATGGATATTGTAGTTACGAAGTTCCCCGTAAGCTGAATACTAATAATTTGTTCAATTAGAACTACGAAATGTTTTAAACCTTTGAAGACCAGTTTCTGTATATCTGGATACCATTAGTATTCCAGTCGCTGGAGTTTAAAGAGTTCAAATTAAAATGATTTTCCAATTTGTTTGACATAATAATCAACAATTACGGTTGTGTTTTTGACCGATAACGATGCGTGTGATGACCTCTTTATTATAATAAGAAAAGACAGTGTCCTATCAAGGATGGCTGTCCAGTGTTCGGCGTATTGATGTTTGGCTGAGTGAACAATGCCTGCTTGAGGGCCCTTGGAGCGATGCTGGTCAAGAGTATCAAGTATCGGTAAAATTCTTCAGTGTTTGTTACTAGAAAACAATGTTATTTTGAGCAGCGTATTTGTGCATGGTTTGCACGAGGTTTGACTGACTGGACCGCATTGTAACACTAGATGTGCAACAGAAATGACACTCATATTATTTGATGCAATCGATTATAAATGCTAACTCGATATCAAACTTAATCATTGAGAAAGCAAAGATGAGAAAATGGGTAATTGATAAGAAACTGTGATCGTGCCATGCAGGCAATATGAATTTTTCTTCCCTTAAAAATGGAATTAAATTCTTTTTATTTTATGTTTACTCTGACGTACGAATTTATGTAATTTGTAAATCTTTGTAAAAAATTTAACGTGGGGTAAAAAATCTTGCGATCCAAAATTGATTTTGTCGTACGCGATGCTCTCACTTACTTTAGAGCTTCACTACCATAGCATTTCAAAATATTGTTTTGCGGCTATAACGTTTTGCACTCTGTATTACATTATTTTTTCTATTTGAGTTAGTTCAAAACAATCTAAATGAATTGCAGAGGCAGCAAAAGTGTGTAAACTTAAACATTAGGTGCACTTTTGACCTTGGTAGTATTTTATGGTAAAAATAAAGAAGTGTGAATGTTTGCTTATTACCTCTCGGTGTAGCTTTTATTAAATTGATATTGTGTGCACAGTGAAGTATGTACTTCTGCATTGACGGTATGTATTTTTATAACAGTGGACACAATGTTAAGATCAAAATTGAGTTTTGATCCCATTACCTGGCTACAATTTTTAGTTATTTTACTTTTCCCCAGTCTTTTGTCAAACAACTAAGTACGCTGAGACCTATTTTCAGTTCACCATATCACACAATATTTGCCAAAGGCTCTCCTTGGGATTGAGGTCAAGTGAGCTCACCACGACATCAACAAGGTCATTTTCACGTTGAAGATTACTTTACTGCTTTAGCATCATGACTGGAGGCACGTCCTGCATCATAAAAATTCGACTCAAGGGTTGTCGATGTCGTGAAGAGTCGTTTTCTACACAAACTGTACAATATTTCTTCTCGCCGGTGTAATGAACTCTTCCACGTCACCAGCTTCTGAAGACATTCCTCATACGTTTCGAGGTCGCCTCCAAAATTCAACAAAACCTGTCATGGAATTAGGGAACAATCTTTCTCGTTCGTGCATCTTTTATGATGATGCCATCAGATCCTAGTCATGAGATCTAACTCATCTCTAAAAATACCCATTGTGGATTGTGTCATCTGTCAAAAAGGGCGGGGAGGGACACCTTGTTGTTGGCTAGGATGAATCGTTTTCTGGTTCATTTTACTACCTCCCAGCAGCAGAAGTTATTTTTCTTTTTCTCTTCACGGAAACAAATCGCTGTCTGGCGACTTCATCAACTTCAAAACAACTTACAAATGATGATGTACGTATATGGATTTTGATAATAGAATTTTTGTTCGGATGTAGGAACAAGTACCAGATCATGTTGATGGACGCCTAATTTTTCCAAGTATGACATTCGCAGGGAAAGTTCGTTTTGACTTTACAAATGGGCACGTTTCTTTTATGGCATTTTTGTTTAAAACGAAATTATAGAGGGTTGACGAGTCTGCATTTCTCCATTGTCGGATTCCTAGTTGGACAAGATGTGGGTGGACAATCGTCATTTTTAGATCCCTCCTGAATTATGAAACTTGGCTGAAGTTTTAGACCGTAGTTCCTTATTCTGTACGCCTTTCGAATTTATTGCAGTACTTCTGGTTCACAAATAATCAAAACAGATGCATTATATGCTGGCATATTAAACTTTAAAAAATCCTTGCTGAAAAATGTTTAAAGACGCTGTTCACGATGAACTCCTGCGTATAACAATTACACTTTAACAGGAGCTTCATACGGTTATAACGATGCAGCAACTTCATGCTCAGGTTCACGGACGATACACCTGATCTACGAACTCATGATTTGCCATGCATGGAATCATGAATGTTGTATGTACACAGCGGCGTACCCGCAATGCTGGCCGTGTTTGGGCTCGAGTGATGTTGAGTGATGTTTAGTGATGTTGAGTGTCATGCAGGGCTGGAACGATGTCGTGATGTTGAGTGATGTTGAGTGCCATGCAGCGCTGGAACGATGTCGTGATGTTGAGTGATGTTTAGTGATGTTGAGTGCTATGTAGCGCTGGAACGATGCCGTGATGTTGAGTGATGTTGAGTGCCATGCAGTCGCTGGAACGATATTGTGATGTTGAGTGTCATGCAGTCGCTGGAACGATGTCGTGATGTTGAGTGCCATGCAGT
>VCRD01002589.1:96418-113032 GCA_006783055.1 Trinorchestia longiramus
CCACAACCACAACACTCACCACAACCACAACACTCACCACAACCACAACACTCACCACCACCACAACACTCACCACAACCACAACACTCACCATAAGCTCTAAGGGGGCAGTAAGGGGGCCGGGAGCGACCAGTGTCTCCCCGGTACCCCCAGTAGCAGGTGTGTACCGGAACACGGTACCAGCAATGTTGTACCGTCCTTCTGCCTCTATATTCCAGTCCCCGTTCAGTTCATACGGTCCGTCAGGCCGCCGTAACGCTGAATAATACAGGGAATTATACGGTGTAGTGGTGGTCAAGTTACACGGTGTGTTGTGGTGGTCAAGTTACACGGTGTGTTGTGGTGGTCAAGTTACACGGTGTGTTGTGGTGGTCAAGTTACACGGTGTGTTGTGGTGGTCAAGTTACACGGTGTGTTGTGTTCGTCAAGTTACACGGTGTGTTGTCGTACATCACAAATGACACGAATTACTTTCTTCCAAATTTTTCAGAATTTAAAATGAATTAAGGTTACGTGCAACGGATATACGATACTTTTCTCGTACTTTTAATTGCAAGGATCCAAATCATGACCGCCGAAATACAAATAAAGAGAAGCAGATAAATGAAGGAAAAATAAAGAACGATGCAATCCAGTATTTCTCTGCTAAATGATAAGGCACATTATGCCAGATTATATGATGCCAAAATAAGTACCTTCTTAGTTCTCACGTTTCCGGGATCTTAGTTTTAAAACATTTAACAAGCCTCAGCTAATGCAACGCTTACACCACAGATAAAAACAACGCAAATACAAAAATAAGACGAAGATACCAGATAAAAGATCATAATCTCACCGAAGAAATTTTTAGACGGTCTATTCTCGACGATGGAGATGTTACAAGCACCAACTGGCACTGTAGTGACTGAGTTGTAGCCGTACGGTAGTGGTGTGCGAGTGAAGATGCCTGCAACAAGCTACATTATTGGCACATGTTACGACAGCTAGATGCAACATGTTGCAACACTAGGTGCAACACATGTTGCAATAGCTAGATGTAACACTTGTTGCAACAGCTAGGTACAACATGTGTTGCAACAAAACGATATGATATCAAGAGTGATATTATGTAGAGTTAAAATATCTTAACTTTAAAATAGTTAATAAGATATAGTAACAATTACGTGAAATAATTACGACAAACAGAAGTCATAGGTATAGAATGTTATCAAATTTTACAAACATTATAACCTTTCCATTTTTAGTAGAAATTTCCATTTAGAAAAAACTACACCTAAAATTTGTATGAGATGGATTTTAATACACGCAACATGGCAGTACCACCGCCACGGGCAAAAAGTTACCAGTATTTCTGTCTTGTGTATTACTGCGCACTCGCTACACCTGGTAACTTTTGTATACCATCAGAATTTTGTAGCCATACTCTATATTGTACAATAAAAGACCGTGTATTTCTTTACACGCAAATATATTCCCTGCACAACATAAAGATATTTATTTCTGTATTATAGAGCATGGAGAGCACTCAGAATACACAGAGGCACACAAGCAGAGCAGCTGTGTGTGTGTGTGTGTGTGTGTGTGTGTGGAGGGTGAGACACAACACAAATGTCCTCATTAATGTGTGCTAACACACCCACACAACATCAAGATGTGGAGTAGGAATTACTATAGTGAACAAGTTCAGTGTACGATGAAAAAATGTACATAAAACACGGCACACAACACAACACACACCTGACACAACACAACACACACCTGACACAACACAACACACACCTGACAACACAACACACACCTGACACAATCCTGCACAAGTTCCTGTTGCCAGAGCACACGGCACAGCTGAGAGCTCCAGCAGCAGGGGGACGCTCTGCTCCCCCGTACACGTCCCCATACGGAGCACCGAGTCCCCTGCTACGGAGGGCGGCCGTCCGGGGAGAGCCGTCCCCCAGAGGGGGCAACGCATCCCGCTCGTCCCGACCGTCTTCTTGGGAGGAGGGGGACTGCAGGGGAGGATGGGGAGGGCAATGTTAAAACGTTGACTCCGAAGTGGTACGTATGTGTACCACTTAGGTTAGGTTCTGTAATTTTTTCAGATCCTTCTAGTGACTATGCGTACAAAATGAAGATTTACACCAGTCAGGCAATCGGAGGCAACGTATTAATGGAGAACTGAGTGGTGAACATTATTCATGTAGGTGTGATGAATAGTTGTCTAGCAGCAAGAAAATTTATTAAATTCAATAACCAACTGAGTGAAAGCAACTGAATCTGCCAAATGGGTGACAGATTGATAATCTACTTAATAGAATATAGTCTTTTACGTGGTAGCTTGTTGAAGTGTTTCAACAATAGTGAGCATCCAACAAAAACCTAATTTGCATTATCGTTATGCACGAGAGATTTTAAGAAAATGGTCATCAACACTAACAACAACAATAATAACAACATCAACAACAACAGCTTCAACAGCATTCCTAAAAAAGAAGTCGCTAACACGATACATAGCCGTTCCCCTTATGAAAAAAAGCGAAGAAAAGAACAAAAAAGACGTCCGTGGCTGCAAAATTAAACCCTAACAGTTTCCCACAACCCGTTGTGTTGACTCTGCAGTTAGCAGCTAAGCTCAATTCTAAGGAACACCAGATCTCTACAGACGATGACGATGACAGACACTTTCACTAAATTACTCTACTTCTGACCTATTCCAGGATAACGGAAACCACACGGTCACAATGGTACTTGCTTAGGTGATTAATATCACTTTAAACTTCTAGCAAACAAATTTACTCATATACAAAGTTCCAAGTACACACCCAATTAGTTAAAATGTTGTTACCCACCTTAAGAAAACCAGTACTGTTCGAACTACAGCCTTTTAAAAATGTATGCGTATTTTAGAACACCCTGTACGATAGAGTACTCAGTAGAAGATTTCTCAGTTACAGGTGTAGAGGCATCTGTAGGTAGCTCTGATGTCAAGGCCAGTGGTTCCCTATCTTTTTTTCTGACATTTCCCCCTGCACTCAGTTCAGCCATCCAGACTTCCCCCCCGCAGCCAGTTCAGCCATCCAGACTTCCCCCTGCACCCAGTTCAGCCATCCAAGTTCCCCATCATGTGTACGAGGCAAAGAGTAGTCAAAACAAACTGCCATTATTTACTAATATATTTTCAAAATGCACAAAGATAAAGAGTTGTTAGTAAGAACTAAAAAATACATCTAAGATTTTTTTCATGGCTAGTAGGCAATGTAATTATTTCTCATTTATTAGCCTCAAATTTCCCTCTTAAGGAAGAAATTTCCTTCCCCCAGTTTGGAAGTGACTGGCCTAGGAGCGTCAGTCTGCAGTGAGAACTAAACAACAGAAGCACGAGACACATCACTTCACACGCTGCCTTGCTATCCCTGTATCCGCCCCTCCGTCCCTTCCTAGAACCTCATGAATTTACTTAAGCATATTTTTTATCACTAGTGTAAGGGTATGCTCAAATCATAACGTCCGTACTTCTTGTTTGCGTTAGTAGAAATTGATGTACAGATGTGGAATCCCTTTCTCTAATCAGACATGCGTCTGGATTGGTGCCTACAGCTAATAGCTGCTAGAGCTATCACTAGTACTATCTTGTGAGTTACTATCTTGTTATATGAGAACATATCCCTAGTATCCAGTTTCCTTTCAGAACTTACTACAGTATTGTTTTGTTTCGTTTAGGCACCATGGAACGTCACGACACTGAGGGTCAAGACAAGAAGTGATCTCGCTGGCTGATACATCTTGTTACTGTAGTCCCCACAACCTAACTCTTTGAATTCCCTTGCACTTGGAGCGGAGCGCCCCTTCAACCTCTGTTCATTTTAACATGTTAAGCGTTATTTACATCATATGATGTTTGTACGAGTTGCATTCTAATGGTAACTTACACCATATGATGTAGATGCACAACGGTACCACAGCAGCGGTAACATCATATGATGTTATAATGTTTATTAGTTCAATTAGCGAATGAATTATTAGTTCAATTAGTTTAGTGTTTAATTATTGTCGAGTGAGCGGTGACCGTTAACAGGTTAATAAGGTACGACGCATTAAGACATGCCACGGGTTTCTTTAATTGAATTATTCAATTCTGTCATTAATTTTTCTATGCATTAATAGGAATATAAACTTTTTAGATGGTCATTTCCCTACGGTAGGATAAGCGGTGATGATCCCTGTAAGTAATGGCACTGGAGCTATGTTACTCTACATTGGATGACCAGAACTTTAATCCTTTCGATACTGACGGTACATATAAGTACCGCTCCAATTTTGCACATTTTAAGATGCAGAGCAACACGTGTGTCTGTCCAAACGCTGGTAGGGCAGTGCAAGCTACAGTTTGATCAGGACAATGCAGTGACCGTAAAACATCTCAAAGCATCTTTTTTAAAATTTGATTTTAAATATGTTGAAAAGGTTCTGATATTTGCATCATGGTACCGAAAGGGTTAAACAGGCAATAAATACAGGGTGTCTCAAAAAAATGTACTCACCCTTTAACCGTTGCTAACATGCTGTCTTCTTTGTATCACAGGTGTGAGGTTCGAACCTTTGCGAACATGATTCTTTAATCACATTTAATCATGTTCGCAAAGGTTCGAACCTCACACCTGCAACACAAAGAAGACAGCATGTTAGCAACGGTTAAAGGGTGAGTACATTTTTTTGAGACACCCTGGATATGGGATGAAGCCCACACGAGTTCTCAAGCTTTGGCTTCTACACGGGATCTTAGGATTTAGTTTCAGTTGTTGTGAATGCTCCACTGCTGCTCTTGAAGACAATGCAGCAGCTCAGTAGGCAATAAAACTAGCAAACCTAGAACACCTAAACGTGACACTGCTATTCCGAGGAGCAACAGCCCACACGAAGGCACGTAACAACCCTCACGAGGGCACGTGACAGCCCTCACGAAGGCACGTGACAGCCCTCACGAGGGCACGCGACAGTCCTCACGAGGGCACGTGACAGCCCTCACGAGGGGCGCCAGTAACTCACCTCTCCTATGCCCTCACTGAGAAGCAAGTCTTCCCTCGGAAGCTCGTCATGAGTCGCTGATTCCCTCAGCTCGGCGTCAGCACCAGGATTCAGCTCGCTGTCAGCACCCGAATTCAGCTCGCTGTCAGCACCCGAATTCAGCTCGCTGTCAGCACCAGGATTCAGCTCGCTGTCATCATCAGGATTCAGCTCGCTGTCAGCACCAGGATTCAGCTCGCTGTCAGCACCAGGATTCAGCTCGCTGTCAGCACCAGAGTTGAGTTCGTCTTCAGCTGACTCGTCAGCCTTCACGAGTGACATGATCTCAAGACCATGAGGCAAACTGAGCACGTCTTCGTCTCCATCGTCAGTCTCGTGGTCCAAATCATCGTCGTGGAAATAATCTCCATCGCTGTGGTCGTCTTCGTCTAAGAAGAAATTTTCGTCGTCATATTTTACACCGTCGTCGTCGTCACTAAAATGAAGTTCGTCGTCACCGAAGTAAATACCGTCATAACTCTCTAATTCCTCGTCTGAGTACACGTACTTGTCACTGTCGTGTGTGAGGTCCAGGTTACGTTCTGAACTTGAGCCTGAAGCATGTGTGGGTTCCAGTCCTTTCTGCACATAAGAGGAAATCACCCATTAAATACATCCAGCAGGCAAGATGTGTGTAATGTATGCCACAATGTAATGTGTATATTTTAAGTATCTCTGAACATATATGCTTAAAAATATATTACGCACTCGTGTAGCGCTGAAATTATCATGTAAAGCGACCGAAGGAAATCAGAAAATAAGAAGAATTTATGTTCATAACATTTCACTGAAGACATAGGATTGAATAAATGATTACAGTGTAACTAGTTTTCTTACTAGTACGTCAAAGCAACATAAGTATATTCTATTGTGCAAGTATTGTCCGTGGAACACACCCACAATTCGCAGATCGGTTCTATGGTGTAATGGTTAGCACTTTGGACTCTGAATCCAACAATCCGAGTTCGAGTCTCGGTAGAACCTGCAGCTTCTTTTGTCAGATCTGTAGTCCTTGCTAATTCTCTCTCTCTCACACACGTCATCTGGTTTCGAAATGTAGTACATATAACATATATAACAATAAATAATTTACAATTTAGTATTAAAAACAATTATTTATCGTCTACATTGAATCTTATCAAAATAAACATCCAAGTAAAATGAAAGTACCCGACGTACGTATTTTTGAAATTAGTATAAGAAATTTCCTCGGGACAAGTTCACGCTACAAAATCAAACGTAAAAATAAACAGAGTTGAAGAAGGCAAGATTTGCAGCAACTTTCAATTCTAACACCAGGAAATACATGTGTAAAATTTGAAAAAAATTACATCTACGAATAGATAAAGCCTCAGCTAAAAAATAAAAGCCGTCGTGTATATATGACCAATTTATTCATTTATAGCAGCTACGGAATTTCATGGATAAAATAGAAGTAATAGATGTAATCGAGGTAACATGAAATAGAGAAGTAATGAAAGGAACACAAGAAATATATTGGGTTGGCCAAAAATTTCGTTCATTTTTTAAATGTCATCTTCCTCTTTAAAAAAACGAACGAACTTTTTGGCCGACCCAATACGTGATGGATGTAATGGAGGTAACATGAAATAGAAGTAAGAGAAAATAGAGGTAATGAAGGTAACATGAGATAGAAGTAAGAGGAAATAGATGTAATGGAGGTAACATGAGATAGAAGTAAGAGGAAATACATGTAATAGAAGTAACATGAAATAGAAGTAAGAGGAAATACATGTAATAGAAGTAACATGAGATCGAAGTAAGAGGAAATAGATGAAATAGAAGTAACATGAAATAGAAGTAAGAGGAAATACATGTAATAGAAGTAACATGAAATAGAAGTAAGAGGAAATACATGTAATAGAAGTAACATGAAATAGAAGTAAGAGGAAATACATGTAATAGAAGTAACATGAGATCGAAGTAAGAGAAAATAGATGAAATAGAAGTAACATGAAATAGAAGTAAAGAAAATAGATGGAATAGAGGATATCGAGGTATTAGAAGCAATATAGAAATAAAGATAAGAAAGGCAGTAGAAGTACCACATGTAACACGTTATTATGCAACAGTTATGTGTATTTAGTGACACTTACAAGTAAGTGAACTCAACTCTGCTCAATACTGATATACTGATACTCACCAGTGAGCTGTGTGTTGTGTATGCATGTTCACAGTACACGTATTATGCGTACATATTTACAGTATGTTATAAATTATGTTCCCTCATTCTTTAATAGGTTCTGTTTCAATAAAAAATTAACGAAGTAAAACGTGATATTTTAACAATTTTCGAACCAATTAATCGACATGATTAAATTAAAATTATTTTATTATTATTTATAAGTTATTAATTCTATCAGTTCTTAGTACTAGGAATACTTATTTATTACAATAATTAATTAAATATTTAATTACTCTTGTCAATCAATTAATGAGGTACGTTATTAAGTTAATATTGTTTTCTTTGAGTGCATAGTCGTGAACGAAAGCGTCATGAATGTCGTTATAGTCGTGAACGAAAGCGTCATGAATGTCGTCATAGTCGTGAACGAAAGCGTCATGAATGTCGTCATAGTCGTGAACGAAAGCGTCATGAATGACGTCATTGTCGTGAACGAGAGCGTCATGAATGTCGTCATAGTCGTGAACGAGAGCGTCATGAATGACGTCATTGTCGTGAACGAGAGCGTCATGAATGACATCATTGTCGTGAACGACAGCGTTATGAATGTCGTCATTGTCGTGAACAAGAGCGTTATGAATATCGTCATCGTCGTGAACGAGAGTGTCATGAATGACGTCATGATGAAAGGAGCCCCAAAACAATATCCTCTGATGTTGCAAGTGCTCTAGCTTTGTGATGTTCAGAACTATGAACATCATTTCTCGTCTGTAACACTGCATTTTACATCAAAGTTCACACGGTGGATGCACCGATATAAATCGCTGAATTAAAATTCTAAATTTCGACTGAATTGTTTACGATTTTCCCGACAGAAGCTGGAAAATTCAGGTTAATGTGACCCAAATTATAATTCATTACAATTACGCATATGTAATTACTAATTTCATTAAAATATGGAAACAATGACTAACTTAGAGTCCAAACAAGTATAACAATTTGCACGAGAGCTCAAGAAATTCTTGTACGGTCGGATCCCACACTAAAATATTCATCAGTCTTGGACGGCGTCGCACTACACAAAACACACAAACTTACCTAAGAAACTCCTGAATCAATTCAATTCTTTGGCTTGGAAGCAGGTAGCGAAGGTCAAAAAAACGCACAACGAGACAAAGAAGCTGTCTTAATGCTCGGTTGAGCGTGAGCGGGAATAAAGCTCAGTTTTGAGCGGGAATAAAGCTTAAATTTGAGGAAATAAAGCTGAGTTTTAAGCACGAATAAATCTCATTTTAAAAGGGAACAAAGCTCAGTTTTTGTGTTACAATACAGGTACATAATAAATCTGTTACAATGCAGGTACAGTAAATGGACATACACATTCCTTCAATTAATTTTTTGCGATTTCTCGACAAGTCCGTGTTTTTTAGGGTGGGGAGTAATAGGCAGCTCGGTATACATGCATTTCACTGAAGAAGTATTCAGGGCTCACAAATTTTTCTTTACAGCAGTAAAATCAACGAAGCAAAATTTACTGTGAGCCGAAGCACTTGACTAAAATTAATAAAGTTCAATGTTTGGTAACGTGACCGTTGTTAGCAATAACAATATTAAGACAGTTATTCTATATGGTCCTTTTTGCGTTATGCTTGTTTTAAAATTTCCCACAGATTTTCAAAAGGATTTTCAAAAGGTCAGACAATTGGCTAGGCTATGCGAGGACATTTATTTGCTTCTTTTCACCGAATTCTTTGGTCAATTTCGTCGTATGTTTCGGATCGTTATCTTGCTGGAACATCCATTGGCGCTGGTCATAGAGCTTTTTTACAGTTGGGAGCAGCCTCTTGTCGTGTATCATCCTATCCACCGCCTACCAATGATGTTCCCCCTATCCATTGATGTAGAACAGCCCCAGTACATAATGCAGCTTCCTCCACGCTTTACGGTAGGGATAGTGAGCCATGAAGCATAGACTGTTCCTGCCTTCCTCCGACTATGACGGACTTTTTTTGGCCTGAAAAGCTCTATTTTGTACTCATCACTCCTGAAATATTCCAAAAGCTCGACTTTTTCATCAAGACGTTCTTTGGTGAGAGCTAGACAGCTTCTTACGTGTTTTGCAGCAAGCAACGATGCTGGTTATGTTTGACTTGATCTAGGTACAGTCTATAATCACTTGTTTGCTGGATTAACATACAGTGGAGGGGGCAAAATAATACAACATGTCGATTAAATCGCCAGATTGTACATTTATTGACCACGTACAATTACGAAAATTGGACTATGTATAAACAATAGTATAACAAGGTTAATAATATATCTAAAAACCACAAATATTCAATAGAAAAATATATAGGAACATGTATAATAAATACGTGAACAAAAGTGTACAATACCCGACTTTTTTCTCGATATTATACATGGAAATTATAGTAGGATTATTCCAGAATGTTCTAATACATTCTACTATTTGGCAACCGAACTTTCATTAGCATTAATTTCCAATAACGTGTCATTGGTACAGCAGCTCTCGTTCTGAAAGGTTTTCGCACCCCTCGTAGAACACCTCTTCTCCAGAAACGTCACGTCAAGGCCAGGCTGACCAGTACTGTGATCAGATGAAACCAAAATCGAAGCAGCACAAACCATGTTTGGAGGCAGCAAAACGAAGAATACAAACAAAAGTGCACCATACACATTGTTAAGTTTGGAGGTGGCTCAATCATGGTGTGGGGATGTTTCAGCTCCTCAGGGGTAGGTAAACTTCACATCATTGAAGGAACCATGAATAGCAGGAAATATCGTGAAATATTGGAGGAGCAACTCCTACGTTTGTTAAAATTGGAACGTGGATGGAAATTCCAACAAGACAACGATCCAAAGCATACTACAAACGAAACCAAGGAATGGTTGAGGATGAAGAAGATGAACATTTCAGAATGGCCAAGTCAATCCCCGGACATGAATCCGATCGAAAACTTGGAGGGAATTGAAATTGAAGATTCAGAAGAGAGGGCTCAATAACATCACTGAACTCAAAGAAATTTGCATTGATGAATGGAATAAGATTACACCCGAAACTTTTAAAAGGCCGGTAGTAAACTACTTTAAACATCTCTAAGCCATAATTAATAATAAGGGCTATGGAACGAAGTATTAATATTTGTATATCTTGAAATGTGTTGTAAACTTTTGTTCACGTATTTATTATACATGTTCCTATATATTTTTTCTATTCGATATTTGTGGGTTTTAGGTATATTATTAACCTTTTTATACTATTGTTTATATATAGTACAATTTTCGTAATTGTACACGGTCTATAATTGTGCAATCTGGCGATTTAATCAACGTGTTGTATTATTTTGCCCCACACTGTATCTTGCAGAATACATATTCATTTATTACTTAGACATAAACAAAAGGAGCTCATTTTAACCATCTATTTTTGTAAGAAATGTAAACGTCTTCTGAAGATTAAAACCACTTGAAAAGCGATATGATTATCCTACTAATATCACTATCACTGTATCGAGTAGTACTTCTGTATTATATTTTTACGGCTAGCTTATTTTTTTGGGTTCTATTTTCTCAAAGCTCCAGTGAATACAAGCATTGCTTACATGTTGTAAAATGTAAATATAAACAATTAAAAATAGAGCATTTTCATAGTTCAGAAACATTGACCTTAGTACGTAAGTGTCGATAAAAATGGATGAATTTTAGCTCAACAGTTGTACAGGAGACGCCTCAGTCACGACAGAGAGAAAGATCACAAGAGGGAAACTCAAAAAGAGTTCACTCGAGGAAGTCACACCGTAAATTACTTGTTTAAATTAACTCGCATTAAACGCTAACACAATCAGTTCACCAAGCGGACTTTCTTGATTTTAGGCTGAGAAAAATTAAAGGTATCTATGTAGAACTCATGTGGGTTATTAAAACACACACATATAGGCAGAGTGTTGAAAGTGTCTTACATCATCCTTTGAAACCAGACTATATGAAAGAGAAATAGGAGCCTGGATCGAATATTCGTCTATATATAACGGTAAAACAAGTACACTACATCAATATTATTCGTTGAGGGGAAACGGAGTTAGTTAAAGAAGAGGAGCAGAAATATATAACGCTAAACCAGGTCTAATCAAGCATTCAGACACGAATAGTCCTGATTGAGACGGTGGTATTTTGCAATCGATTTGAATCACATGGAATCTGAACCATGATGGGTCTACTTTGACATCATGTCTCAACAAATGAAGGGTGGAAAGCACTAGTGGACTACTTGCATTTTTTCCCACAGGAGAAAATGCAAGTTGTCCACTAGTGCTGACCACCCTTCATATAGTAAACTACTGGATCGTAATCGCCTCTGTATGCGCTGTGTTAGCGACTGCACGGGAGTGGACTACTTGCATTTTTTCTCGTAGAAAATAGATTATATTTACCATGGGAAAAAATGCAAGTAGTCCACTAGTGCTTTCCACCCTTCAAATATTAGATTACGAACCCCCCAGTATTATAACGTACTAATTCTATGACCCTAACTCCCAAGGCTAGTGTATGAATGAGATGAATGCGCGTGACTGAAATGCTTGTGCGTGAGTGAAATGCGTGTCCGTGATAGAATTGACACGTGCGTGATTGATGCCCTTACTTTAGACGGCATGGGAGTTGGGTAACAACCCTAGGGTATCAACCCAAGAATGGGCCAAAACGCTCGTTTCTATTGCCTTGTTCTATTCTACTAGTGTGTATGCTCGTTAAAAACAACGGGTTTTAATATCATGCATTTGAAGGAAGAACTTGAAGCAACAAATTCTCAGATTTAATCATAAAGTCTACGGATTTAACTCCAGCGGTTAAGGATCTATATACAGTAAAATTTCTTTAAATTAAACCGACACTAAGTTTTTTCTTCTTCAACTGCTTTAAGCAATTGATATTATTTTCCTTTTATGTCTAGCGTGTCTATGAATTGTTTGTGGTTACTTGGGCGATATTAACCGGCAACTGCAAAGTCCCATGGGCGCCGGTTAAAAAGATTTCTATTGTGCCTGAAAGTCTACGGATTTAACTACCAGTATTTAAGGGAGACTTCCATTGTAATAACATAGGAGGAATTAAGCACAAAAAATCCATGAATTTACTTATTCAAAGAGACACCTGGCGTTTCATTATGCAGTGTTGATCCTTATGTGTCTGTAGTGTGACCATGTATAGTGTTACCACTTGCGTTTTACAATTAATTTTTTATTGAATTACTAGCTCTTAAAGTGAAGTTATCGCCTAGCCACGCTCATTTTAACACTAACAATCTATACATACATTTAAAAATTAAGAGGACGGCAAAACAAGGGGGCGCCCGGGTTTGAACCGGGGACCTCTCGATCTGCAGTCGAATGCTCTACCACTGAGCTACACCCCCGCTTGCTAACTATCTATACAGAACATTCCTGCAGAAAAGTTTATCGCAAAACATAGGCTCAATATTCCTGCATGTACTTCCCTGTAATTTTAATACGTACTCCTAATAAAATACATCATACCATAAAATGCATTCAAAAAATGAACGGAAGCATTCTTCCTCAATGTGAAGACACTGAATGAATGTTGAGCCTAGTCACACGTGCCAGTCACATGCAGCCTAGTCATACATGCCAGTCACAGGCAGCCTAGTCATACATGCCAGTCACAGGCAGCCTAGTCACACGTGCCAGTCACAGGCAGCCTAGTCACACGTGCCAGTCACAGGCAGCCTAGTCACACGTGCCAGTCACAGGCAGCCTAGTCACACATGACGATGAGATGACTTCAGAAGTTTGGGCACCTCATATTGAGAAAATAAGTTTAATTGATTCATGGACACAACTCGTGCTTCCATTGTGTTAATTGAAGTATTTTTAATGCGTATATTATTTCTTTTCGTACATCAGGAGCTTCATAAGGCCCATCCATGCTTAGTTACATTGTAATTTAAGCTTTCCCATGATTGTAATGCTAAGTTCCACTAGCTCTGTTCATATTACGAAAAATATTGGTCGATGTAAGAACATTTAAGCATCTACAAAATACAACTGTGCTTACCTGGGCTCGAACCAGGGACCTTCTGTGTGTTAGACAGACGTGATAACCACTACACCATAAGCACATGCGTATCATCGTGAACATTAAAATTAATATTATATTGAAACTCTCAGCACTAATTATTAAGGAACGATTACGTCTTCCTCAAGGACTACTATAAACAGGACGTGCACAGCCATATACCTGACTACACTAGCAGAGGCCAGTTCACTGAGCAGAGTGAGCTCAGTTAGCCACCATGTCACAGTGCGAACATTGTCGTAGTCTGTCGCTCGGTTTGAATCGGACATTGTTGTTTGTTTCGAAGCACATTGCTGCATTTTTAAGTGGATACTGTTTGTTTACAAAGTTAGTTGCTAATTATATGTATTAAAAATGCCAAACAAGTGTGGGGTTGTGAACTGTCGGGGTAATTACAATAAGAACAGGCGCCGCGTGTTTCGCCTCCCGAAAGAGCCGCCTGAGAGACAGAAGTGGCTTGATGTTCTACCACCTCGTGAAAATTTTGTCGTTAATCCAGAAAATTTTTTCATTTGTGAGACACACTGGGGTGCTGACCCACCTTTGGTCAAATTGCGTGGTGGTTCTATGCGACCTGGAATCCCTCCCAGTATCTTCAATGTGCCTGCTTCATATCTGCCCTCTCCAAAACTTACACCTCGCCCGGCGAGAGTGGAAAACCAACAACTGAGGTATTTTCTTCAGAAGAATAAGATTACTTCATTTGATGCTTTCAAACCTGAACATAACCTGCAGAAGCAGTACAAGAACTTGGTTATTTCAAGATCGAAAGAAAGGCTTCTGTGTTTGTTCATGACTGACAAACTTCAGTGAGTGCAGCCTGTTTGTGATTGTAGAAAACAAGCCCACTTTGTGTTCCCCACTGACGTTCAGTGCGTTCAAGAACGGCAATAGTGTACCACTGTTTAGGATACTTCATCCCAACAATGGTTTGAGATCGTATACTCAGTTCGACGAAATCGTGCGCTTGGCAATGCACTATGACATCCCGTTTGACAAAACGATACAAAATGTTGTCACTCTACTTCAAGCTCACACGTCAGCCTGTGTCGATAACGAGGAGAACAAGTTGGTATTTTTGACACGTTAGTTGGAACTTTTATTACAGAATCAGTTTTCCATGAATGATTATTGTTGTGCTCTTCAATCATACCCAAAGTGTAATTATGAACAGCTCAGAGACTTTTTGGTGCTGCCATGCAAACGCAAACTGCAGTACATCACTTCATCTATTAACAAGGACCAGGTGCTGAGGGAAACATTTGACAAAGTCCAGACACTGCAACAGAAGAATGGGTTTCTCATGGTAGATGAAGTACAGATTCGCCTGAATGTAGAAGAATGCAATCCTTTTTCAGACCTCTGTCAAGAAGGCCCGGTTGGCTGACTAATCGCTGCAGTTTGGTAGGTTTTTGCTTCTATGTCTGTTTGTTTATTTGCGTGAATGTTTGTATGTTTGGTTGTTTGCATTGAAAAAGCTTTAACTATAATCCATTCTGTAAAGTCTAAAACTGCAGCAAACTCAGCTTTCTATAAAGTGGCCACTAAGCTCATACAATAATACATGTTAAGTCCGGCTAAAATTGGTATTTCAAAGCGTTACAGTGCTTTAAACCATTTAAAATTCACGGTAAAACCTTATTATGCCTTCTATTGCTTGAAAGAAGTAGTTTTTGATCAATTTGTCTGATAGAAAATGTTATAATGTCTGATGTTAATGTTAATATTTCAATGGTTGAATGAGCTGGAAAATATTAAATCGTGGTGGAAGATACGATTTCAATTTATAAAAGCAAATAAGGGGAAAAACATTTTTTTCAGACTAGTCTTACTTGTTCGTGGTACTTTCCAGCAAAATCTACTGATAAAAATTCCTGTATGTCCAACACAAGCAATGTTATTTGTATGCCGGGTCTGACAAAATTTATGCTTATTATTAGTAAGATTAAATATGATTTTACTTTGAAACTTCACATCTTTGTGATGCTGTCCTTTAACCCACACAATTAAAAAAACTCATTATTCAAGTTATTAATTTCAATTACTTAATTGAAGTAATCTTGAATACATCAGCCACTCCTACATGTTTAACTATGTATCAAGATTTACATCTCACACACACAAGTTTACACTAATGTCACTTATTGCTACATGGAGTACTAATGAACATGACTCTAGCTCAGAAAATGCTACACGTGCGCCACATCACACACATAGTAACATCTACTTGAGGTGTAATACGTACGAGCATAAAATAAGAAACAGTATAGAATAGAAAAAAAATTTCGTCCATAACATCAAAATCTGGCGTGAAACCAAAAAGCTTTTCATATTTGAAATCATCATAAAAAACTGCATCAGAATGCTTACAAGAAGTCAGATGTGAACGGCTTGTTCATCATTGTAAATGACATCTACAAAATTTTATATGTTCACTTCCATGAGAATTATTTAGTGCGTAGTTTTATTTTTCCGAGGCATAAAGTACAATTGTAAAAAAAGCATGATGACCAACAAAGATAAACTTTTGTTCGTTTTGTTCAATTTTTGAACAAACATCTACTACACAAAAACTGTACTTGAAATAAGCGATAGTGAGCGTGCAACGTTTGAATGGTTCATACATACAGCGTTGTTTATGCACACACCACTTTTCCAGGAAAATCCCTAAAGTTCCCGTATCAAAACAAAAGCCAGAGTTTGAGCTGAACCAAAAGCCCAAAGAATAAGAAAGAAAGCGCAAGAAAAGTTCAGCTGAACACGTGTGGCTCGACGAGATCACGCAGCTGATCCTTATCAGCGCTCAGGCATCGATCTTATCGATGAAATCTAAAACTAAAAAAGACGCTGCGTCCGCACACTGAAAACATCACGGAATATTGGCTGTGTTGATGGCAGGGGAGAGTAGTGTGTTGTGTCAGGGATACGTGGACCTGACGGTAATGGATGGTGACTAGCATGAGGATAGTAAGCATGAGGATAACAAGCATGAGGATAACAAGCATGAGGATAACAAGGACGAGGATAACAAGCATGAGGAAAACAAGTACGAGGATAACAAGCACGAGGATAACAAGCACGAGGATAACAAGCATGAGGATAACAAGCACGAGGATAACAAGCATGAGGATAACAAACATGAGGATAACAAGCACGAGGATAACAAGCACGAGGATAACAAGCATGAGGATAACAAGCATGAGAATAACAAGCACGAGGATAACAAGCATGAGGATAACAAACATGAGGATAACAAGCATGAGGATAACAAGCATGAGGATAACAAGCACGAGGAT
>VCRD01002590.1:8623-18894 GCA_006783055.1 Trinorchestia longiramus
AGAGGAAAGAACTACACTCGACGAGGGACGAGATATATTGGACAGAGGGGCCGACAATAGGGGCAGAGATCCTGTCAACTGAGGAGATTGCGGCGCAGACATTTCACTGGGTGTCTCCACATCGCCTGATGGCCCATAAATGTTACTCAATTGTCCACTTCTGTTGCATGCAGATTCCGATGATTCATTTTGATTAATTTCAGGAAGATCCATAGATCTTTTGCGTTTAGAACCAGATCTAAGGCTTGGTTGAACAGACATTTTGCTGCGGTATCTAAAACTTTCCCACACGTGTCTCTCTTTCCCACCTTATACCGCTTTGAAAATTAAATATACTGCGGAGTCTGTTTTAGTCTAAATTTTCGGCTTATGTACGTCGTTAAAAGTTGTTAAAACCAGAAATTTTAAAATAATGTTAAACCTGTTAAATGGGAAATAGGAATTATATAATACGATTTTCATTATGCATAGAGAGGTTCATGTTTTTGCTCATGATAAACTAGTGTTGATAGTATTTAAAATTTGTTTTAAAAATATCATCTCGCTACAGTGTTCAGCCCAAATTTTCAATGGATAATAGAACCTCAGAACTAGTATCAATCCAAAACTTTCAAAAAATGTACGATTGAACAATAATTTCACGAGGAGATTATAAGTAATCTCTGTAAAAAGTTTTTCAAAATGTGGGTAAAATTTATCATTTATTTATTTTTTGTGCCATACTACACTCACACATCCATGGACTCCTACCAGGCTTCAAGACTTGCACATCTATGGACCCCTACCAGGCTTCAAGACTTGCACATCTATGGACCCCTACCAGGCTTCAAGACTTGCACATCCATGGACTCCCAACAGGCATCAAGACTTGCACATCCATGGAGTCCTACCAGGCATCAAGACTTGCACATCCATATCCCCTACCAGGCTTCAAGACTTGCACATCCATATACCCCTACTAGGCTTCAAGACTTGCACATCCATATACCCCTACCAGGCTTCAAGACTTGCACATACATAGACTCCTACAAGGCTTAATAACTTGCACATCCATGGACTCCCAACAGGCATCAAGACTTGCACATCCATGGAGTCTTACCAGGCATCAAGACGCACATCCATGGAGTCTTACCAGGCATCAAGACTTGCACACCCATATCCCTTACCAGGCTTCAAAACACACACATCCATGGACCCCTAACAGACTTCAAGACCTTAACGCTGGCGTTCATAAATTTGAGCTAGTCAACCTGTCAAATTTTGATTAAACATTCCTTCTAAACAATACATGGTATTCAATGCCTCTACATTTTCAATGACAAATGCTAGCAAAGATTTGTTCGTAATTGACAACAAGAATTTCGGTAATTAGTCTCTAAATCCAAGATAAAGCTTAGAAAAGCAATAAAACACCCGCACAGTCCGTTTCCTGGCAGCCATGAGTACATGGAAGTAGCTTCCTTGGTTACACAAATTTTAATCATTTTGCGAACAGAACTACTGAAAGATGTATATGTACCTTTTTCCGGAACGCACGAGATTATAAATTTCAATTTTTCTTAACCATGCCTAAAAATTGCTCTTGGCTGCAACTATACAATTTATGGGATCTTAGAACCACCTCCAAGTCTCTGAAAAAAGCACTCAATAAGTGAACACAGTGAATTTAATCTCACTCAATTTCCCTCATGCGTGACGAGTGGTCATATAGTTGAACTCCTGAACTAAGCTCTTTACAAAATGAATATATTTCTATGTTCATTATGTTAATTCAAACAAATTTCGGCCACTGTTTATTTAATTTTACGCACGACAATTTCACCGTTTTAAAAAATTAAATTTCATCCGAATTTAAAATATTATTTATTATTCGTAATCAAATAATAGAGAACATTTCTGGTGAACACACTATATACATAAATTCAAACGCATAAAGTAGACAGGAAAAAATTAAGACAAATAAACCTGTACTAATGCAAATATATCAATGGTTCATTCATTTCAGGGAACAGACCAATCTTCAGCTTGAGTGTACATATAAGCTGTAAAAAATCAATAAAAAGTTTGAGTATTTGAACAGTTTTGAGTATTTATCGCTGAATTGAAACAGACTTGGTTCTTATAATACTGTATTCGTTCAAATTACTCTTCTTGGATGCGAAAAAAACTTTGTGCATATGAATTTGTTAACAATGTCGAGTATACATAGAGGCATGTTGGGGCACATAAGAAAGCTACTTCACTTGGCTAATCTCATCACGATATTAATATTCGTCGAATTATTTCTGAAAATAAACAGATACCTTGCAATTAATGAGCCTTTTATACATCGGTAGCTCACACTACAATTAAGGATTTTACGCCTGTAAATACTTTATTCATAGCATAACCAGAAGGCTTAATAAGGCGCTGCAGCAGCATGAGGGTTTCAGTTATATAACTGGCAGCTCAGTTCGAACAACAACATTCTCGCCAAATAGCAATCATGATGCTGAAACAAGCCACAGACTTTTGTCCCTACAAACGCAACATTCGTACGTTACCACCTAAGGAACTAGCGAAAAGTTTTCGTTCGTACACCCACTTACACAAGATCTCTACAGATCCTCAGAAATGCCCTTAAACACTGGCTACGTTCAGGCCCTCAAATAATCAACGTTCAAATACTTCAACGAGCAAATGCCCGAGTACTCAAATGCACAACACCAAAACTTTTGGCAAGAGGAACAGAAGTAATTTAGTCAAGTGTATATAATGAACATAATATAAAGTCATCTAATCTCGCCTGTGTTTACCTTCTTCAACTGGGTATATACACCCATAACACCATAAGCTGCTTACTTGTACGTTTATAATTGTATGTGCATTTCAAATGGCTTTCAAAATACAGCGTTGCCTCGCAATATATTTTACTTCTGCAAGTAGGAATTTTTAACGGAGGTATAATATAATGAAGTATTCCAAACTATTTGAGAAAACTTATTGCAAAGTATTGAAAAACCTCAAGGCCCTATATGTAAGATGCACAAAAGAATTTCAATAGGCATGATTCTGGATTTCATTCGCTAATCTCTGACAAAAAACAAGAAAATAAAGCATTGCCAAAAAATAGAACATTGAAAATTTATGAATTAAATGTAAAGACACAGGGAATAGTGGGGGTTTGGGAAACTTTTGGCTCGAAACTAGCCTATTACCCTTCTTGAAATTTATATGGTGCCATTATTATTCAACATAGTATATACTGTATCGGTAACGCAGCAAGTAATTCGCTGGATATATATCCTAGTTTTTCATTAGCGTCCGTGGTTAAATTACTTCTGGAAAATGATATTTAAAATAAAGTTCAAACGAGGTTAACATCTACAAGCTGAAACCCACTTCCCCATGTACTAAGCAATCGGTTCTTATTTACCTGACTTCTGGTAGTTTTCCTTTTATCTTTGTAATGTTTCAAATATTTGAGTATTCAAAGACTGCATCAGGACTAATATTAACCATAGACTAATGCTGACATTTTTTTTCAATCAAGTTAATATAAGGAAATGGATAAAAGTTACATATTTAGGCTAACTGTCAAATCTGAACATAATAAATTTGTAAATAAGTATCTTTCCAACTTGACAGAGGTTGAGAACTCGTGTATGTCAAAGTATAAAAATGTCTATTTCCTAAAGGTTATCTGTTTTTAGTCTTAACAGCATCAAATAGTTCATCACATAAGTAATAGATCATTCTTATGAAATCCACAACACCATTTTTAACATCTCCGTAATTCATCAGCGAGTGGCATGGACTCGGTCACACACGAACACAAAGTGATCAATACTCTCATGGTCTCCACATGAAGTGGGCACGCAGTGGAGTCTAAAATGGACTAAAACGAAGAAGATGAATGCCTTCACAAACAAGACTTCATTATACGCATCATAAAATTAGAGACGCTAGTACATAAAAAAGAAAAGAAGATAAATTACGACAAACATGTGCAATATCGGGGCTATTTAAATCAGAGGGAGAACTCCCTCCTCGATCCAGACTGTCTTGGGAACAGAATTAAACACCGTGGAATTTATGCATACGAGAGGGTACCATTTATATTTATTTGACTGAAAATGCGAGGTCTCGTTTAAGAAAATATTGAAATATTTATTTTTGTCTCTTCTGAACAACCTTTTCTTGGGATACTGAACCATGTGATTGTGTTAAATAAATATTTCACTTCAGGGCTTTAGAATTGTTAAAATTCTGAGCTTTCAGCTGTTTTAGTATCATAGTTGAGGGTAAATCTTTGACAGTCCTTTTTGACCTTTGAAAAGTACTAAGTATTTCACTATTCAAGTACCAAAAGAATGTTAATAGGCTAATAATAATCTATAGGCTTAAAAGGTTTTCTCTCAAGTGAATTTATTTATTGGGATAGGAAAATAATAATAATTAATAATAATTTACCCCAAAGCCTGTAAATGTAGAATAACAGATATATGAGAAAACATTCTTTATCCGAAAATACGTTACACACTTTGCATGTTACACTTCGGTCTCTCACCAGTAGGGCCAGAATGATAATATTATTTGTGGGAATCAAAATGAAACCCTAAGTTACAATTGCAAATTTGTTAGTTTGTCGTTCGGCGTGATTTAATGATAATGGATTTTATGATTTAAAACATTATTGCAATCCACCGAAACTTCAAAACACCTAAAATTTTAATTCATTAAACTTACACCGATGCCGTAGTTGAGAGGCGTAATTTTCGCATGAAACGCTCATGTCTCTGGATCAAGTCTCCTCACAGTACTCGATTTTCTACCGCTTTCGACACAGGAAACCAGGCAGATCATTCCAATATCGTCAAGCGCATCTAGCGTTCCGCGTAGCATCTTCAAGTCGCTCTACAGAGAACGGACACAGTCGCTGGGAGCTGCATCAGCAGTCCTGAAGTAAAAGCGTAACAAATTGGAAATCTGATGACAATACATAATACTGCACACCATTTCAAAAATAAAGGTTGATCGAAAAAATTGAACACATTAGGAAGAATTTGTAAAGCGAAAAGTTAAGCGTGTGACTGTTTATCCAGACCAATTCAAAATGTAAATGATCGATTTTTATTACAGCATGCACACTACTATACATCCTGAATAGCAGTAGCTCGAAGTTATTTAAGGCATCACACTCATCATTGAAGAGATGTAGTAACATTGTCGCAAGAGCTTTGCAATTATACCATACAAACTGATGCTTCCGAGAAGCAACGGTTTGATATACAAGACTATGTTCACATAACAAATCATCCACGACTTATTGATTTGAAACATCGTTTCCGTACACATATAAGTAAGAAGATGCACATCTTTTTATACTCATATAATTAGTTGTGTGCTTTTATGTGGCACACAACACGCGGATTTAGACGCAAGCTATATAAACATGATATATACTTGCAAAGCATACATAAAAGTAAAAAAATGACTGGCTAAGGTCGTTTAACCAGTGATATAATTAAAATGATAACAAATTGATGATTCAATCATCTTCATCACTCATGTCCAAGTCTGAACGTTGAATACTTGCATATAGAAGTGATTTAGTGTTGAGTTATTGAGCGTTGAGTGCTTGACAGCTGATGGTTTGAGTATTCAAGTTATTGAGCGTTTGAGTGTTCGTAGCCTGCATGGCTAAGCAAGCTCTACCGCTTACTACGCGCCTGTTTATCAGTCTGTGGACACGAGCGAAGTGATGTCTGCGCATTAAATGTCATACCCATTACCCTGTTCCAGTCGTGAGTGCACGCAGACGTACTGGGTTCTTGATACGGATGTCCGTCATCTGTTATCAGTGTGTTTTTGCAGTGGCTGGCATCTTGTCGTACGTAGACATTAATGTGGCTGTTCGTGCTGCGATGTCTATTGTATAACTGATATGCTGCTGCAGCGCTAAATGATGCCCTTGATTTCGCTCTGAAGGAGAGTTAGTTATTGTAGCATTACTCATTGTAGTGTGGGTTAGCCACACTCTACAGTATACATTTGTATTATACAATTAAACAACCCTCATTTTCACTCGAACATTTCATTAGTGAATTGCGCTAACGGATGTAGATTAATAAAATACTTCATTTTTGCATCGTTTTCAATCATGATGTTTATGTTTTAAGACTTAATATCGCTGAATATAAATTACGATGCTACAACGCACCTGATGCATTTGACCAATTTCTTCATACAAATTTGACGTACCAAGACCGTAATTCCTACTATACTCGTAGTTTATGGCCCTCAAATACGTTGGCTCGGGAAAAGATATAACTGTTAAATATTTTATTGAATGAACAACAACGAAAATTTAGTTATCTCTCACTTCAATCTCATAAATAAAGCAGAATCTAATTATTCAGATTACTTAACATCAAAAGTACTAAACCTTTTCGCTCCTATTAATGCCTACAGCATCAATATTTTTAAGCAAGCTCTGGAAAGTCAATTGAATTTGAAATACAATGCATTCTTCGCAAAATTTTCTAGTGATATCTTGTTTAAGAATGAGGTCTTTGAGACGAGGTGTAGGTCTCCAGTAGACATGAGGTAACAAATATTCGAACACCAAAAAACTTCAATTTAACACATTTCAAATAAATCAGAAAAGTGGATATTCGTATAATCATTGTACAAATTTTCATACGATGAAATGCTTAGAAAACACAGTAAGCTTTGATATAAATCAATTAAATTTTACTTCTATTTTTGCGGATGAAAAATGTATTCGAACGATGCAAATTTTCGATCTTAAAACTTTTCAATCGCTTTCTGTTTAAGATTCTTACAATAAATTTTTTACATTGTCCCAACTGTGTAATTAGAAGTTATTGTGATTTGGAAACATACAAATAAAACATTCTAAATTAGTAGTTCGTACAGTAGGGTTGTCATCGTGCAAAAGCTCAGAAATTGGCCAATTTACCAAAAAACAGATTGTTCGACACTGGAAAGTAGGGAAAATCTATGCAAAATTCTCAGTTAACCTATATATTCCGTTTGCCATTATTGGTTCATTCATTACACATAAGGTACAAGAGGATAAAGACTGTGGAACACCAAATTAGATTTGGTGTTCTATACAAAGTTGCTCTCCGACCATCAATGGGATTTTTCGGTGAAGCAAACAAAAACCGATGACTATTCGTCAATGTTGCAAGAAGATTTATTTTTATCGTGGATCAATGTGACTATGCAAGTAATAAGCAACGAAATTCTTTAGAAGTATCTTATACCGCGCCCGCAGGGGAAAACTCAACTGCCGTTGAAAAGGCACAAAAATGCCCGGTTAGAATTGGTTCGTAAACATAAGAATAAGTCAACACCATTCTGGGAACATTTTTTGTGGACTGATGAAACTAAAATTGAACTATTAGAACAGAATTAGAGAAATCATGTACGGAGGAAAAATGGCGCTGTCCTCGAATAGAAGAACATAATTCCAGCAGTGAAATTAGAACGATGCAAGAACATGGTTTGGGGATATTTCCCTGCTAAATACACTAGGAATACAGTAGTAATAGATGGCAGAATAAACGCCAATGCATATGATGGTATTCTGAAAACAAATTTTGTTCGCTTCGGTCGAAAAAAGCTTAAACTTCGTGACGGCTGGTTCTTCTAATAAAATAACGATCTAATGCACACAACAATGCATACAAAGAAATTACTAGTTAAAATGATGTAAATACACTAGAATGACCAGGTCAGTCCTCTGACCTGAATCCAGTGGAGGACTTGTGGGGTTCTTATAAATTCAAATTTATGAGACAAGAGCTCAACAAGCATGCCTCTTAAAAATATTTACGAAAATCTTGGATACAATACCAACAAGAATTTGCAAGTCATTTACTGAGAACTCTTAAAAGAGATTGGTTACCGTTGAATTGAACAATGACTGTTCTCACCTTAAACACTGGGTAGGACGGAGCAGTAATTGTTTTACTGCTCCAAAACGAAATTGCTAATTGAAATCAAACAAAAAATCAATAAACTGTAATGCTCAATCAAAAAACTAGCCAGAAAAACATTTGAGTTAAAATTATAATTTTCAACAATATCAAACAATCTGAGCACACAGAGTACACACTTCTAAGTTTGATGATCAGTAAAATTACTTCACAACCACACTAGGTTGTAATACAAATGAAGAAGCAGCGTAAAAACCTAATTTACAGCTGATTGTGAGATTTTGCTTACATGAAAATTACAATATATAAAAATAGAGTCTCGCTTCATAAAAATTTTTGTTCCCAATGTGGTTTGAATGTATCTAGACGCATTGAGATAAAGAATTGATCCATCTGCATGACCAGATCAGAATAAAACCACTATAGCTCTAAAAGTTCACATCCCGAGAAATTGAGTTCAAATAAAACGGACAAATAAAAGATTCCAATTTAATCAAAATTAAAATTTATTCTAGGTGAGGAGCAAATGGCGTGTAACTAACTTTCGTGTAATTAAAAATTTATAAATGAAAGACTGAAAATAGTTGTAAAAGTATTAGAAGAAAATAACTGAGATATTTATTCATATACAGAGCATGTCAGACATTAATAAGAGCCTCATCAAATACAGGCCATGTCAAACTTTAAGAAGAGACATCAAATACAGATCTTGTCAAACATTAAGAAAAGACATCATGTACAAGTCTTGTCGAACATTAATAAGAAACTCAAATATGCAAGTCATGTCAGGAACAATGCGTATCAGATACTCAGTGTACCACTGCATACTGCCAGAGAACACACAATTGCACTGTTATAATGAAACGAAATTACAGTGCAGCATCCAATGTTCGTACTTGAATGTAAGAAAAGCCCAACCACGAGATAAAAATTACCAAAACCGGAGAACATCCAACAACAGATTCGATTACGCAAGTGGATAATTATGGTAAAGCCAATAAACTTGTTTCTTAGCTTCAATCGCTAGTCACATTGTAATGTAATTATTATAGAGGAATATTCGTTCTGTTAAATTCTTTGACCGAGTGACGTATTCGCTGAACTTCATTGTTCAAAGAATGAAACTTACAAACCATTGCCCATGAAGATACGATGTACAGTAATTGGAAGTTTTCGATTGAAAGACGTTAAAATAACGTGTAAATTAAAATGTGACTTTCATAATCTCATTGAACGTGTTGTTCCTAATATAGGGACGAAGATCAGAAGCGACCAAATGAAAATGTAATACGTATTGAAAGACCAACCTATAGAACTTGGTAAACGAGTCTTGAATTGACGAAGGACATTCATGAAGACCTGAGTATTTTTTATGGACATAAGGCTTGTCGTTTAGAGCTCGGTGTGGCTTTCAGAAATGCCCCTGATGAACATGAAGAAAAAGTTGCATTGAAAATTCATGAGCCTTCAAAAACCATCGAATAATTTTCAATTGTCGGGTCTTTTCAGACCCGATATTTCAGATATTTTTTCGTTTTTCTTTTAACAATTTACAGTTCCCGACTGCCTAAATATATGATGCACGTATTCGCTTGAGACTATTCAAATTGAACCACCCGCAAATGGGAGCCAGTCTGTTTTTACTTAGTTGGAAAGATACGCGCAACAAAAAATGTCGCTACCTCACAAGTCTTTGCTGCCGATTCTGGATCGCAACTGCCCATCTAAGAACACACTTGTTTTGAGAAATTTGGTACATACTTAGTAACTCATGCCACGAGGTTGACAGAAGGCCAGTGACCCAGAATTTGTAACAAATTATCCAAGCTCACGTCAAGATTTTCAACAGACATTCAGTTTAGTCTAAAATAGGCGAAGCAGATTGTTGACGGAACAATTACACTGGTGAAAGAGGTCTTCATTCAGTGGGATCAAACACAGTAAGGAGGGAATACTGAGAAGCACCGAAGAAACTTGTAATTCTGATAAAGACAATTTAAGACTGTGATGACCTTGTTCAAGATTCTGATTTGCGTTTCAGGAAAACTGAGACGTTGGCAGAAACTACTCATATGCTCGTGGGAGATCGTGGTAAGCATGTGGAAAATATTCAAACATGCGAACAATTTTCAATGGCACATGGAAAATATTCGTAGACATGTGGAGGATTTTGATGAGAATGTGAAAGAAGTTGATGGGCATGTGAAAGAAGTTGATGGGCATGTAAAAGAAGTTGATGGGCATGTGAAAGAAGTTGATGGGCATGTGAAAGAAGTTGATGGGCATGTGAAAGAAGTTGATGGCCATGTGAAAGAAGTTGAT
>VCRD01002590.1:22136-35087 GCA_006783055.1 Trinorchestia longiramus
TCTGGCTCTCGTCCTCTGGATTCTGGCTCTCGTCCTCCGGATTCTGGCTCTCGTCCTCTGGATTCTGGCTCTCGTCCTCTGGATTCTGGCTCTCGTCCTCTGGATTCTGGCTCTCGAGCTGAGAAGTTTGAATCATTTGTAAAGGAATATGATTCCCTCGTTTATGAATCTCAGTAATTTGTAGAGGAATCTGACTCACTGGTGGAGGAATCTGAACCATTTCTTGGGGAATCTGATGCACCTGTTGAGTAATCGGAAGCATTTGGAGAGGTATCTGATTAACTCGTTTATTATGACTAACTGGTTGGTGAACCTGAATAATTTTTAAAGGAATCTGATTCATTCCCCGAGGAGTTTGATTGGCACGTTGAGCAATCTGAATCGTTGGAAGAGACATTAGATTCAATTGCTGTGGAATATGATTCACTCGTTGAGGAACCTGGCTATTTTGATGAGAAATCAGACTCTTCTGTTGTGGAATCTGACTCACTTGCCGAGAAATAAGATTCTGTGGCTGAAGAAGTTCAGAAACTCGGGTATTTCGTACCACTCGAGAATTCTGTCCCGCCATCTCAGAATTTCTTAGATGAAGTTGAGGTTCTTGTGTCAAGTCCTGGATATTTTCAGGAACCTGTTGAGTATTAAGTCTAAATTCTCGATACTTTTGGAATTTCCCGCATACTCCAGCTGCGAAACCAGACAAGTCGGGTGGGGAATCAGGCATTTCGAGTTGTGAACCAGAGATGTTGGCAGAGGAATGAACTACGCTCGACAGAAGACCAAATATATCGGACAGAGGGGCCGACAATGTCGGGGGAGATCCTGTCAACTGAGGAAATTGCAGCGCAGACATTTCACTGGGTGTCTCCACATCCCCTGATGGCCAATAAATGTTACTCAATTGTCCACATGTTTTGCGTGCATATTCCCATAATTCATTTTGATTTGTTTCAGGAAGATCCGTATATGTTTTGCAGTTAGAACCAGATCCAAGGATTAGTTGAACCGACATTTTGTTGTTGGATCCAAAACTTTTCCGCGTGTTTCCTTTGAAAATCAAATACGCTGTAGAGTCTCTTTTAGTCTAAAGCGTTGGCTTAGGTATGTAGGTAAAAGTTGGTTTCGTAACTATCACTCTTAAGAACAACAGCGCTGAAACCTGTAAAATAGGAAATGAGAATTTTTTTTAAACATTCTTCATTGTAGATTGCTCATTTTTACTCCTGATGAACAGTATTTCAGTAACAGCCAACAGTATTTAAAATTAAACAGAAAAAGAACTCAAAAAATTTTTAACGGTTAATGGAACCCCAAAACTTGTAACAACCCTAATTTTTGAACAAAATTGTACGATTGAACAACAATTTTGCGAGGAGATTAAAAGTACGCCAGTAAAAGATCTTTCAAAATGTGGGTTAAATTCATCACTCATCGCTTCATATTGCACTCACACATTCATGGACCCCTACCAAGTTTCAAGACTTGAACATCCATAGACCCCCAACCAAGCTTCAAGACTTGAACATCCATAGACCCCCAACCAAGCTTCAAGACTTGCACTTCCACAGACCCCTACCAGGCTTCAAAACTTACACGTTCATAAATTTAAGCTCGTTAACCTGTCCCATTTTAACGAAAAATTAATTTTATAGCGTTGTCTCGTAACATATTCAACTCCTACATATATAAGTTCGTAACAGAAGTATAAAACAACGAAGTATTCCAAACTATCTGAGAAAATTAATTGTAAAGCATTGAAAAAACTCAAGGGTCTGTAAAAATGCACAGAGGAACTTCAGTAGGCATTCTTTTGCATTTCTTTTGCCAATCTCTAATGGAAAATCAAGGGAATAAAGCATTGCCGAAAGAATAGAACATCAAAAACTTTATAACTACTTTTAACACACCTTGGGAACATTTGTTTTACAAATAAGCATTTGGTTTGAAACTAGCTTATTACCAGTCATGAAATTTACATAAAGCCATAATAATTTTACGTATAATCGCACTTGATATGTGCGATTCTTAGGATATGTTTCCTAATTCATCATTAGAGTACGTGGTTAAATTCTTTCCGAAAAGAAATATTCATGATAAAGAACAGACGAGTTTAATAGTTACAATCGAGAACCTACTTCTCCATGCATCAGTCAATCTGCTCTTATATGCCAGACTTATGAGAGCCTTCCTTTCAAGTTAACAATGTTCAGGTAGTTAGGTGTAAAAAGACGGAAACGGATCAATAATAAAATAAACGCTAAAATATTTTTATTTCGAGCAAGCTAATTTAAGAAAATAGATCAAGGGTTGCCTGACTCTCATAACTGTGCATAATGAATTTGTGTTTAAGTACCTTTCCAATACGACCGAGGTTGAGAAGTCATGTATCTCAATGTATAAAGGTCTATTTCCTAAAGGTTAGTGATTTTCTAGTCCCAACAAATTGCTCAACACATACTCGTAAATGACAACTTATTTCTAATGAAATAGACATAAGTAATCACATAAGTAATAGATCATTCTTATGAAATCCACAACACCATTTTTAACATCTCCACAATTCATCAGCAAGTAGCATGGAGCCGGTCACACGCGAACACAAAGTGATCAATGCTCTCATGGTCTCCACATGAAGTGGGCACGCAGTGGAGTCTGAAATTGACTAAGAAGAAGAAAATGAATATCTTCGCAAACACCACTTAATTAGACCCTTGTACGTATCATAAAGACTTGAAGTACAGAATAAATTATTACAAATTTATGAAATATACTAGCTTTTTAAATTATTATGAGAACACCCTGCTATCTCCAGCTCATCCTAGGAACAAGATTAAATATCGTGGAATTTATGCCTGTAGGAAAGAACTTTTTAAACGTTTATTTAACTATAAATGAAGAAATGTCTTATTGAAGAAAGTATTGAAGTATTTATGTTTTTGCTGTTACAAAGAAGCCTTCTGTGTGACATCAAGCAAAGTAATTCTGTTCATGCAATTAATTACTTCAAGACTTTTCAAATCTTAAAATCATGAGCTGAAAGCTGTTTTGCAACTTTGCTGACTAGTCGTTCAATGTCATTTTATGGTAATGGTTAAGATTAAAATTATCACTGCATTCAACTGAAAAATTCATTGCAACCAATCTTGGGGCGCATTGAATTCAGACTTTTACAGTGGTCACGTGGAACGTGGGTTTTAATTTGCAAGTCACTGGATCAAGTTTCCATACTGTACTTGACTTTCTCCTGCTTGTGACAATGGAGACCAGGCACAGCACTTCTTGTTTTCACCTTTATTGGAGCTTTGGAGACGAGTCTACGCAGCAGGCACAGTATTTCCTTATCATCATTCTGCTCTAACATTCCTACGAAATTCTAACTGAAATCATTCTGCAAGGGACGGAAACTGTTGCTGGGAGCTGCATCATTAGTCTTAAGATATTGGCAATAACGATTAGAAGTCCAATGGCAATACATGTACTAAATACTATATCAAAATACTATATCTCCTTGTACGAAAAACTATAAACGACATCGGTATATTGAACATGTCATGATAAATCAAATTGATCTAAAATACGGTAGTAGTGGATGGAAAATTTTAAGGTTTTGCACTTGTTTTTTAATATAAAACATATACTAACATTGACACATGAGCTTTGTGACTATTCAAAAAGGACTAGTGCAAAATAACGAGCAGATATAAAATATTGTGTTTATGAAACCAAAGGTCAACTACTCATTGATTTGAAGCCACATTTCCATACACAAATTGTACATATGAGCAAATTCGCATATCTACATGTAGTGTGGTGTGCGCTATGTCTGAAGCTAACGGGAGAAGGCAAACTCAGGTTATGCTTGTACGGAATATGCTGCATTTGTAATGTATTTTTACCATTCTCAATTACCTTCGTTACGCTTGCGTTAGTCTTGCTGTTGAATCCATAAGTATTGTAGTGTTTGATGGTTGAGTGCTAGAGCGATTAGTACACGAGTTTTCGAATGATTGGGTGTTTGAGTGCTCATAGCCCGTAAGCTGGGCACTTCAGCATGTTGGACAGTTGATGATCTACCTGTGGATATGAACGTAATGACTTCTGCAGACGATATGCCTCTGCATGTTCTGGTGGTGGCTGCACATAAGCATAAAGTTTATGGAAACGGAAGTCCGTAGTTTGTTCATATAGCGCGTCTCTGCGGTGGTAAGCATTCTGCCGACCGTTCAGTACATAAAAACGTCACTATTCGCGCTGTGCTATCTGCTGTAGAACTGATGCTGCTGCTGCAACGCATTATAAAACATAGTTCCCGCCGTAAGATTCTTTAATTTAACGTGAACTAGCAAGGCACTTAAGTAGACATTTGTCCTCATAAAAAATTAAAGCAACTATCTCTGTAGCCCAAATATTTTATTGAATTTCGTTGGTGGATGAAGATTATTCTAATACTTCAGTTTTGCATACTTTTGAATCATAATGCTTACGTCTTAAAAATAATGTCCCTGAAAATAGATTGCGATACTTGAACTCGAATTTGACTTACAAAGTACACGGCTCATACTATATTCTTTTGCCCTAAAGTGTGTTGGCTCGGGGAAAGAGGAGCTAAGCTGAGGATTATTTTACGGCATGAAAGCAACGAAAAGTTGGTTCATAGATGAAACCTAAAAAGCAAATCCTGTGAGTAAAGTATATTTAGTTGGCAACGACTTTGATTTATAAATGGTACATGATTTTTCGATTCAATTTAATCATATAATTTCTGACTTTTATGTATTACTAATTAATCAGTCTAAAGTACATATGCGCAATATCAAAATGCAATACCAATACCAATGCTGGAACTCCCAATGATACAGCTTCGTGAACAAATACGAGTCATGACGGCATAATTGGAAAGCTTGAAGAGGCAACGTCGATGGGACATACTCGTATTTCCCAACAAGATTAATGGTCCAAATTAAAGGTTCTGTTCTGTATTCATTTCACTCGTGTGTTTTCTAAACCAGTTTCATTTCACTTTCTTCATCCTCGTCGCTGCTCCCAAGAAGCCTGTTAATTTTGACGAGCTTGGCATACAAGTTATGTCTGTGCCTGAAACCCTCTGGAATCTAGAAGCAAATTGGTCGGCAGATCAGTAAGTGTTCAGGTCGGTGCTGTTGTAACGGTGGAAACGTAGTTTTTGTTATACAGGGTGGGCCAAAAGTAGGGTTACAGTTACTTCATTATCTGTTCAAGTGTTAGCTGTAACCCTATTTTTGGCCCACCGTACATAAGTTGGCTACGAGTCGAAAGGTTAATTTAATTTATTTTTGTTGTCGGTTGTGTATACAAATACTCTACAACATGAATAACCTGAAATTCATGCAATTTTAAGCTGAAGTTCCACAGAAGAGTAGACGACACAGGACAGATGATTGCTTATTCACTGTTCCATTGTTTCCGTTAGCTAATTTTTTTTTTTTGAACTTCGTCGATTTATAAAAAGTAATTTCATACATTGCAGAAGCAGTTGAAGTTTCAGGATTTTTTCTTGACATTCATATAAGCTTTACCTTGTTCAATTGAAGTTTATGTATATAAATTTTTATATAATATATATATATACACACCATGAATTTTTAACCATTCGTATTTTTTTTATATTTTGGCACCTTTTTTAAGATGCATGCATCATAAAGAGTATATGTTGTTCACACTTTTAGCCGGACAACCTGTCACAACAAGCCTGAGGTGTCCCGAATGTTCTTGAAATTAAAGTTCTACCTGTCTGATGAATCTGAATGGGATTATGCTGAATTGAACTTGAAGCGAAATTAAAGAACTCCTTCTCCGGGAAAGTCCAATCGAAAAGACAGCCTTGTGAGACAGCCTTTACTAAATCTAAGACGTATCCCAAAACTTTTGTTTCAACGAGCTAGCATTCTTACAACACGGAAGTTACACTACCCTCCAGCCCTAAATGAAGGAAAAAATGGGTAAAAATGAATGACGAAGCTCGCCTAAAAGCAAAACCAATTCCTTACCAACCTCCTTTAACGAGTACCACTGGTACTGTGGTGAGTAGTGACACCCCCAAAAGCATGTCATTTTTACATGTACAGGCAAAAACTGGCTCGAACAACGTGGCAAATCTTTCTCTCACTGCTAGTGAAGCTATAGGATCCTCTCTCGTCTCTGCGAGGCAACATCCCAATGATATTTCAGAAAACTAATCATTCAAGTAGATAGGCAAAAAGAGTGAATGAACTACTATTTTAGATTGAATATAGAAGACCATGGCTATCCATTTTGCGTATTTCTTCTTCTTTAGACGTGTGTGATCGAATTCTTGCTCTACTCTTGCTGGAATACACTTGCTACAGATTTGCGTAACTGAACAGCCGCCGCTTTCACCTTGGGTATATTTACGTTATTGTTTCATTATATTCAAGTTTAAAAACTATCTCTTTGTTAAGGCAATCTTCCCAGCCGCAACTCAGGGGTAGCTAATGTATCCTAAATGAATGAAAAAACGAGTTAATTAATGAAACTCGCAAAAACAAAGAGTTGACGAACCATGCTAGAAAAGCTGATAAACTAAAACTTTTGATCGTTAAAATTGACGCAACTGCACACTATAGTAAAGTATGAAATGAGTCACGTGCCTGTAGTAATCTAGCACTTTTCACTTTTCAGTCTTCAGTCCCAAACCTCAGACATCTCTTAGCTCCGAGCAGACAGGAAATATTTTTCTCTTATCTTGCTCAAAGCTATCGTTTGAGGGAATAATGAACGATCTAAAAATCCATCAAAGCAGAAGAAAAATAAAGGCAGGATAAGTTCAATAGTTTGCAATTAGGTATTTTAGTAGTCTAAGTTTATTCTTATTTCATCGCCGCTCATGTCTACGTCTTGACATCAAGTACTGACGCAATGGAATCATGCCGGCGGAGAACCAAAACGTAGAGTTAGAGAGCTCAGAGTTCTTGACGGAGCTTAGGCTGTTTTTAGTTTTTACACTTTCTATCTGTGGGCAGGATGGCCGATTTGCCAAAATTGTTACGTTCGTAACAAAAGAGCTACTTTTTGTAAATCCTAATTTTGTTACGAATTCATCAGAAGTTGCTACTATTTCAATATTCAATGTTAGTTCATATGGTAATTGATGTTTGGATCAATAGAATTTCCGATAATCGTTTCAGACGCATGTAAAAAAATGTGTTCAAAACACGTTGTGTTCTGCTGCTCTCGACTGCTGTGCAGTTCAAGAGTAGTGTGGCAGTGGTAACAGCATGAATTTGTTTAGTTTTAGGCGACTGCGGGAAAATTACGATCTGACGAAGAGATAGAGCACTTATACATCTTGAACTTCTATGAACTATTAATAAAGTAAATCTTCGACCTATTTTTGTCGAATGATACATTTAAAAACTTAAACTGTTTCAGGCAATTGATCCTGAGAATGTTAATGTACGGATAACGCACACTATCATCCCTCTTCCCTTGGAATGTCTCAATATTTTATTAAAAACATTATAAACAAACACCGAAAGAGAATCCATTTTAGATGAGATGTGCGCATTGGAGAAACAGAACCTGCAAAATTTTTGAATGATATTTGAAAAGAAATAAGCGATGATGGTCTTTATTATACACTGTTCAAATTAATGCTGAGCCTACTCTTATTGCCTTTTTTTACTTGTTTCGAGAGTACACTTTCTCTGCTAAATATTATTGTAAAAAAAAGACTGCAGCTACAAATATTTTACCTGCCTTGTACTACCATATTTTGTATTCGAAATGTCTACTTGGTGACACTTGCTGTACACACTGGAAGTCCTCCTGACAATTAAGTTATTAGCAAATAGAATTTGTACGACAGTAACACTGAAAAAAGAATTCTTTTTGAAGGGACTGTAAATATTTTTATTTTTTTAACGATAGATGCAGAGAAAATGAATTTAGTAATAGAACACAATTCTTGTAATTGTTATAATATATTGAAAACAATAAAACCATTGCATATGCTTGAAGATTGTTCTGATAAAATTATATTATATAAGTTCTACTCTAAAAAATTCTATAATTGGTATAATGTATAAGTAATATATCCAACGAGCGTATAATATGAGTTTAGAAACACGTTGCATAAACGCACACGAAGGTATAGATATGAAAGTAACGCAATGATTAAGTAAATAAAATTTTTTTACGTTTTCGTTTAATTTGTTAATTTTCCTTCACGAAAACCTGGCAACCATGGTCGGAACTGCTCTGAAACTTTTGTTGCTCGTCGTACGCGTTAGCCTCTAAAAGTTTTATTTAATGTTTTTCACCCTCTTTAAGTACCGACAATAGAGAAAGGACGCCAGTGCACCCTATTTCGGATTGAAAATATTTTAAAATGGAATAACAATCTAGGGTTAAACTCAAGTATGAGTGCATGCTATGTGGTTAAACGATCTCAGCCACCATGAACAGCACAGCGAAAATTTACACTCATATTAAGGTAAGCAAGATCTTTTATTGTACTATTCTAAGTTTTATAATTCCTTGATAAGTTAGGAACTCTGTTTACATGCATCTTTTTATTTTACAAAAGAAGGTTTTTATTTCTTCTTACATGACGACTTTTTTCTAACGGGCACGGGAAGACTTGATGGCGAGTATCCTAATGTAATCCAAGGGTCCATGCTGTATAACAAATAATAATTAATAATTATAAAACTATTTACTTTTATTTCATGAGTTATGATGCCTCTGTCACTTATTTGAATTTTTTTGCAATAATTAAGTTAACTTTTTTCTAAGTGGCTGATATTTCACCCACAATTTATTGTGGGCGGAAAATTTATCTCTTTCAGCTGAATTCAATACATGTTTTACCCTAAAATAATATTCGTGTTGTACGCTTTGAATTCTGAAAATTCCGAGCACCATTTTTATCAATATTGAGTGAATGCGTTTCGCGAGGGTATAAATAGCTCTACTGCCAGATGGAATTCACTCCACGACGCCTTAACTCTGTTGCTGAAACACAAAGATAAGTTCAATGAACTTTTTACCGTACTAGAGCTCCCAACCCTGAAAACCTCGGAAATAGAATTCATTAATAAATAGATTTGTGTTTTGTAACCCATCGTTACTGCAATCGACCACGTGCAAGGAGAAGCGACTATTTTCTGCGGACACTTCCTACCTTCCCCTCTTAGTGTGAAAAATAAAATCAATGAACTGAGGTTAAAGTAGTTGAAACATTGTGTCCCACTGTTACAGGCAGTTTTTCAGGAATTTCAGAAAATATTTCATAAATACCTTCAGCTAGTTGATGAACCAGACGTTCATGACACTATATTGGCTGCAACCACTAATCCTTACTTCAAGTCGCAATGATGGATATCAACAAACCGTGGGACTGCGAGAGCAAAATGGTTTCACTGAAAAATGACCCCACAATTTCTTCCTCGATATTCCAGTCTGCAAGTTCTGCCGTTGCCTTAGAGGAGGCAAACTCGACGTCGTCCGAAAATGAGTACTTCAGCTTCGAAAAGAAAAGGTCATTCAGCGAATCGTCAGTGGACATGCAGGTTATGACGTGTCTCAACAGCAGTTACAAACACTTTGAAAGCTTAGAACGGCATTCTGTAATTCTAAAAATCTTTCTTCGTTTTAACACAACTTTCCCGTCTTCTGTCTCGGTCGAGAGGTTATTCTCTCATGCTGGCTTAACGTTAACCCCCACATAGAAATAAACTTATGCGACAGACCTATTGAACAGTTAATATTATTACACTCTATTAAAAACTTTTAATTGTTCGGTCTAAGTTCTGAATTCTTGAACAGTATTTTCATTGTGCGAGTTCCTTATGAGAATTTAACGCTTAGGAGGAGTAAAATTTAAACATGACTTCTATACTCTTTAATATAATATTTTATCAAGAGCACATAACGCACTTTGTTTAGGAATGTAAAAGCTTCGATTAATATACAGCAATGTTACTCCAGCTGAAAATGGAATTCTTATAATAATGAAATATGAAGGCCCCCTACTTTCACTGATATGAATTGGAGACATTATATTTTGTTTCATTTAGATAATAAACTGAATGTTTAGTTTTTTAATTTTTTCAGGTTACTAGATTAAATTTAATAGTGTTGTACAACCGCAGCCGTAGCAAAGGCGTTTCCACAAGGGTAGAGAGCATTTATGAGAAACAAAAATGAAAGATTGAAGACTATAAATTACGAATCGAAGACATTTGTGCAGGAGGTCAGGTACGATGCCTCCTTCACGTGGGAGACGGATGAATAAGGTGTACTCACATTCAAAAACTAAACTTACAACAGACTCGTGCAACCAACATTGGTTACGCTGAGGTAGGTAGCTCGATCGAATTCCCGTCGAGGAATACTGAATTTTTGAGGCACGCTGACTAGGACATACAGTAATAGCGTACCTCTTTGGGTACAGCTCGGATATCCTATCTATCCCCTCAAAGAATTGCTGGGGTCTCAAAAAAATGTGAAAGACAATTCCCTTGATCATAACCCCTGTGGGCTTCTCATGGAATGCATCTCAAAGGAATGTACCTAAATTATGTATGCATAAATATACTGTATATGATAGAATTCTTTGGCACATCGTCATACATCAGGTATTTATGAAAATAATGCAGGACAGTATAATCAGGATGTTACGGAACTGCGTCGATTTTTTTTATATTTAATAAACAATAGTAATTGATAGTAAAATTATACTTTCTATTCTTTTTGCACTCTTTTTCCATGTGATTTATAAGCTGCAATGGTCGAGGCAAATTTTTAAACAATAATAATTGTTAGCCCTACTGCTTGAAATTCTAGTTGAGTTTCAATTATAGTGAAGTTACTTTCACGTACGACAGTGCAGTGCACGTACACTTTAACACGTTTGTTGCGATTGCCTAATTGGTGTAAAACTTCACTTTGTACGCATAGTCACTAGAAGGATCTGAAAAAATTACAGAACCTAACCTAAGTGACCCACCGGTGGGTCACATCGCAACAAACGTGTTAAAGTGACGCTAAGATTATATCTCTAAATTAATTATATCTTAACGTCTATTAAGTATACTCAACCTACGACTATCATGGTTTTTCAATATGCAAATTTAATTTTAAGAGAGAAGTATTTACTAAATTATTTAAATACATTTGAGCGATGTATTTAGTATTTAGTATTAAAAGACATTTAATGTATTTAGTGTCCACTGGCTGCGAGTAGGGTTGTTACAACGAGTGAAGTGAGAGATGTTGATTTTGGGAGCGCTTGGAGGACTAGGCCTCACCAGTTGGTGGTGGTCGGTACTAGCAGAAAAGATGTGGGAGTTGGGTACAGGGTGTACCTATGAATAGGAGATGAAACGAAAAATACACTGGGAGAGGAGTAGAAACATGCGCATTGCACACACGATTTGAGTGGCAGAAGTCCATCCATGAGGTTTGTAGCCCCGTTAGGTCTTGGCGTCTGGCCAAGGACTACTATAACCAGGACGTTTTGGGACAGGCTAGCCACCTCAGCTCACCCGCTCATTTTAAAGTAGTGGCTTGTAGCACGCTATTGATACTCAACAGCTTTTCACTACAAGCGAATCATGTCTATCATGTCATTCGTACGTATAGGCGTCGTTGAAACGGACGTATGTCACCACTCTCTTAATGTTATCGATTGTGGTGTAAGTGAAATGAGGAATAGATCTTTGTGTTGAGGTCTTAAACATATTGAAATAGTTGAGTTACACATAACATCCACGTTCTTTTCTACTGACAGTAAGTGACTGAGAGCATGAGTATACGAGTCTGTTATCAGGAGTGGGAGTGATTTATATAGGAGAATTTGCAGCGTGTGCAGCGTGAGTATAAGTAAGAATTGATAAATAAGTTGTACTGAACACAAGTGGGTTGGAAGAATTAATACAATCTCAAGTTGTGTGAAGATTAAATGAAGGATATATAATATATTGAATGCTTGGTTTCGTCCACTACTATGAATGGACTAATCGAGGAGATGGGATACCAAATAAGGAAGAAGCGAAAGGCATGAGAAGCCATGGAATTTGTTTTGCAGTTACAGTTCCCTGTCACGAGTATAAATATCAGTTCCTCCGAAAACTGCATTATTTTGGCGTTTCAGAAAAATGTGAAGATATTGGTACATCAGCAAAGAGAAGAATAATGAGATGAGATGTTTGATACGTATCGTCGATATCAAACAGTTCAAAGTGAAGAATGGAGAATTCCGAAAGAGGAAGTTCTGAACGAAGTATTGGATAATACAGAATGTCGAGTACTGATGTGGCATGACGCATTTCAGAGAATTTCCCAGCAACATCTAGGGAAAAAACAAATCCTAAAGCTTGAAAAAAGTCTGCTCTAAATAGACCTTTGTTGGGTACAACAGGCTGCATATTGCTTATACCGGGTGGGCCGAAAAAAAAAACAAGTGAACAAACCCTAAATCTAAATTCTGTATTAGGTACCTCATAAACTCCTCGACTAAAGTAAGCAAAATTTTCAGGCAGTAAAAATACCGGTCTAATTTTCAATTTTATTCAATATAATCGCCATCCGCAGCAATGATGGCCTCAATTTGGCGCTTGAAGGTTTTGCAGGTCTTGACGACCTAGTCAGTGTTTATGGTCATCCACTTTCGGTCACCGGATGCTTAAGGGCGGTGATGTTTGGGTGGCGAACGCGCCAGGCCTTTGCCTCAATGTGCGGGCCTCAATGTTTCTTACCGGGTTGACAGTCAGGGTTGCCAGAATTGTTACGTTCGTATCAAAAGTGTTACTTTTTGCTTGCAAATCTTCATGGTGTTACTTTTGTTACGACTTTAACAGAAGTTGTTACTTTTTCAACATTCAAAGTTGGTTCATATTTCAAACGCATATGCAAAGTATGTATTGAAAACACGTTTTGTTCTGCTGCATC
>VCRD01002590.1:35119-70862 GCA_006783055.1 Trinorchestia longiramus
ATTGCAATTGAAATGTAGATATTACCTGCCTTTTAATATCCACTTTTGTATTCGAAATATCAATTTGCCGACACTTTCTGTACACACTGGAAGCCTCCCAGCAATTAAGTTGATAACAAAAGTGAATTTATACGACATTAACACGGATGTAGCAGCTACTTTTTGAAAGGTGAATAGAGATTTTTATTCTTTTATCTATGTATGCAGAGAAAATGAACATAGTAATCGAAAACGATTTTTGTTTGTGTTAGAATTTAGCGAACTAATCCAAAAAATTGCTACGCTTGATCAATGTTCTGTTAAAAATATATTATATAAGTTCTACTGCAAAAAATCTAATTTTCATGATATAGAAGAAATATCTTCAATAAGCGCATAATGAGTTTAGCAACATATTGCAATAACGCATAATAGGGTATTGATATAAAAATAGTGCGATTATTTAGAAATTTTTAAAATTTGTTACGTTTTTGACAAATTTGTTACGTTTTGAGATTAGAAGTTGTTACTATTCACGAAAACCTTCTGGCAACCCTGTTGACAGTCCAAGTTTTCTCCTCTGAGATGATGATCATCCCACCAGGTGGAGCAGACTTGAGACCATTCATGACCCTCAGGTAACGTTCAAGACGCTTGGCGCGGATGGCTGGCACGAGTAGCAGCTTCTCAACAATGACAAGGGACTTTTCTCCCAGCTCTGTGACTGCTCGTCCAACTGCGGTCGCTCTAACCACGAGTCTCCTGGCGTGTTGGAGAATGAACGTCAAGTGACTGCTTTGAAAGGCATCTCGCAAGCTGTCTCGATCCACAACACTCTTTCGACGACTTCCACACGTCTGATCTCGTAGACGGTTGTATAGGACACCCCGACCAGATTTGCGACCTCACTAACTTTGATTCCCACACAAAGAAGTACAGACCTCGCTTATCTCAGTGGGAAGCTATTTTGTAATACACAACAACAAAAAAAAACATTTATTTTCAAGGTTAAATTAACAGGCTTTCGGATGATATGGGGCACAGCAAGATAGGAGTTGCCCAACAATGAAGATTTTTAATTAAAGGTGTGTTCAGTTTTTTTCGGCTCACCCGGTACATACAAACATGCATCAAAATTGAGAGTACGCTCAAAAGAGAGAGAGAGGATTGTCGGTCACCAATTACTTCACGTAACCTCGATTGGGGGCCTCAATAACCTCACTTCACCTTCGCTCTTGAGAAATGTGGGTTCAGGACAGAGAACTGTATTATACCAGGGCAAGGATATACCAAGAAATGCAAGGACCTGCTGCAGAACATTGTAGGAGCTTTGACCGGTATATGCTTGACTTGGACCCAGTGTTTCATGAATTGCGTGAACGCTGGCTCATTTCTGACTGAGCGATACTAGCATATAACATTTGTTATAATTTCTTCCCTCCAGAAAGAGCATGCTGCACTTTGTAACGCAAGATAGTATCTCAGAATCGAATTAAAATACATTTTACGCATTAAAATATATTTTTATGGAAACACAACGGAAACGATAATAGTGATCTAATACTGAAGTCTAGCTGCAAATCGAAATCAAATATAGCATATTGGGGAAAAATGCCTTCGAGTTGAAATTGAATTCCTTAAAAAGAATCGAACCGCAATCTGAACAGAAATGGAGTGTACACTTCTAAGTTTGGTGATAATTGAAACTACTTCATGACTGCACTAGTTTTTACTGCAAAACATACAAAAAGCAACGTAAAAGCTACATTTAAAGCACGCTATGATTTTGCTCAGATGCGAAATGCAGGATTTAAAAATAGCGTTTCACTCTAGACAGTAACTTTGCTCTTAGTGCGGATTATGTGTAAATAGATACATTGTGATTGTACGTTAGTCATTCCGCGTGATCCTTTCAGAATAGGTTAAGAATCACTGAAAATATTAATACCATTACAAATATAGTTAAATAAAATTGTCACAGTAAATATTACAAGTTTAGTCAAAATTAAAAGGCACCCAAAGGGAAAACCCGTTATCGGCTTGTTTCAAGCAACATGCTTTAAAAATTTTATGAACATTTTATGCATACTAGAAATAATAATTAGCGACGTATTAACATATTTCTTGTCAAACATTAATAAGATTCTCGTACAAATACAGTTCATGTCTGAGACAATTCTTGTAATGCAGTACACTGTAACGTCACTAAATAATACATACCTATAATTAAAACCACAATGCAGCTCTCAATGTTTGCATTCAAATACAATGAATTTGTAATTACGAGATTAACATTTACAACGAATACCAGACCAAACCCAACAACGGATTGGATCCCCTAAATGGATTATTTTCTGTCCTGCCATCACATTCATTTCTGCTATCCCTACCCTGTGAATATTGCACAAGTGTTCATTGATTCAAGTCATGTTGATGGAAATTCAACATGACTTGAATCAATGACCACTTGTGCAATATTCCTTTACAGAGATAGTACCGTTTTAGCTGAACTTAGACTGTACTTTCTCAATGTTTGAAGAGACTAATGGAAGGGTGGCTTTTTACATGCTGCATATCGATTCATTTTTCGAGGTCTCTAAACTATTCCGTAAGAACATAAGATAGACAGTGATCGAAAATTTACGATTAAATGGCGTGCAAATATATTGCTTTGAACTGAGCTCTATAACTCATAATAATGTGCATTCCTCAGTCATGTCAATTGTTTGGTTTCTACTTCAGAGACGCAGATCAGGGTTGATCAAATGAAATGAAAAATTGGTACGTCTTCCCTTCCCGAATTTGACAAGACAGCTTTAAACTGGCGAAAGAAATCAAGAATTCTTTCCAGAGATCAGAAAATAGATACAAAACAAACCGTCAATTTTTAGGTCTGGCACAACTTCTACTAACGAGAACAACATCTCATTGAAATTCTTCTGGTTCCGAAAACACAAGATTCGCTTTCAATTGTTACCGTAATTTTAGTAAAAAATATTTTCTTGCTTCAGTTTACAGCTTTTTGAGTGCCTGAGTAATCGATGCGGACATAAATCAAGAGTTTTTGAATTTAATTATCAGTAAAGCAGGAGCCAGTTTGTTTTCAACTACACTGAAAAATAAATTCATTAAAAGCTCCTCCCAACTTGCAATTTGGTACAGTCCATTCTGGATCTTGACTAAAACTCTTTTAGCGCACTGGTTTCGTAAAATTTATACTTGATATGTAACTGATATCAGGGGGTTGACAGAAGGCGTATGGATACGAGTATCTATGGCCCTAACGAATGAACTAAACTTACTTAAAGATCTTCAAAACAGCTCACTCTGTTCGTAAGGAGTCGCAACTGCTTGTTGACGGACGGCACGATTGCACTAGCGAAGGTTTCGATTCAGTAGGATTCTGACTTAGTTGCTGCAGAATTTCCCTCCCTTGCTGAGGAATCTCCCTCCCTTGCTGCGGAATCTCCCTCCCTTGCTGCGGAATCTCCCTCCCTTGCTGCGGAATCTCCCTCCCTTGCTGCGGAATCTCCCTCCCTTGCTGCGGAATCTCACTCACTTTCTGCGGAATCTCACTCACTTGCTGCGGAATCTCACTCACTTGCTGCGGAATCTCACTCACTTTCTGCGGAATCTCACTCACTTGCTGCGGAATCTCACTCACTTGCTGCGGAATCTCACTCACTTGCTGCGGAATCTCACTCACTTGCGGAGGTATCTGATGCAGTTGCTGCGGAATCTGATGCAGTTGCTGACGAATCTGAAACAGTTTGTGAAGGATCTGACTGACTTGCTGAGGAACCTCAGATCCTTCCTGAGAAATTTGATCCAGTTGCTGACGAATGTGATACAGTTGCTGGGGAATCCGATCCAGTTGCTGACGGATAGGATACAGTTGCCGGGGAATCCGATACATTTTCTGAGAAATCTTATGCCCCTTCTGGCGAATCTGATACACTTTTTTAGGAATCTGGTACAGTTTTTGACGAAACTGATGCAGTTGCTGACGAATTTGGTACAGTTCCTGAATAATCTGACTCGAATTCTTCAGAATGTTGCTTGCTTGCCCGTGAATCTGGTGCAGTTCGTGAAGAATGTCACTCACTTGGTGAGGAATCTGACTCACTAGCCTCGGAATCAGATGCAGTTGCTGCATGTACTCATAAAAGCGTTGAGTATTTTGTGCAACTCGAGAATTTTGTACAACCATCTCGAGATTCTGTATAACGACTTCAGAATCCCGTACACTCTTTTCGAAATTCTCAAAAACCTGTTGGGAATCAGAATCCCGTACACTTTTTTCGAAATTCTCAAAAACCTGTTGGGAACTTTGTGCAATTTCTTGAAAATTTTGAAGCATCCCAAACACTCTCTCTGTAGACCCAGACACCCCCGCTGCGGAACCAGACACTCCCGATGTCCCATCACCTGATTGCCCATAAATGTTGTCCAAGTGCCCAAATATATCGAGAACAGTTGCCGATAATTCATGTATAGGCATTTTAAGAAGGGCAGTAGGTGTTTTGTTTCCAGATTCAGATCCTGATCCGATGCTTGGTTGATACGACATTTTACTGTAGGATCTAAATTTTTCGACACTTCTCTAAGTCTTAAAAAGAAATCAAAAACTTTGTGGAATGTCTTATATTCTAAAGAAGTCGTTTTACTATAAGATTAAAGATGATTAGAATCTGAAATTTCAAAAACATCTGGGTTAACGCTTGCTGACTGAAAAATCAGAATTTTTTGAATCGATTATTCCAGTTTAGGAAGGCTTTCTATTTTTGCTCCTAATTTGGCTGCATTTGCAATTAATTTAATAAAAATAACAGGTCCTACAGGTAGTTCATCTCTAGTTTTCAACAACTGATCTAAGCCCAAAACTGGTATTCATTCTAATTTTTCAGTAAAATAGCACGGTTGAAAAATAATTTCTGGAGAAAAGTAGACGTAAGCTTTTGAAGGAAGATATTTCTGAGAGTGTTGAGTTCATCGGATATATATTTACCGTGTCTTACTACACTCCCCCCATCCACTGACACGTTACCACCCTTCAAAACTATAACGCTGGAGCTCAAAAATTCTAGCTTCTTCATCTCCTGACCTTTTGTTATAAATTACTTCAAAACTGTACATAGTATAAAAATGCCTGTTCATTTCCACCAGGAATACAACAAATGCCTACGCTTAATTCACAAAAAGAACTCCGTCAGTCAGTTACCAATTTTACAATAAGTTATAGGAAAGAAAGAAAACGACCTATGTTCCCCGTTCACAAATACTTGCAGCCACATGTTTATATCGGTAGCTTTCTTGATTTCCCAGGCAAATTTTAATTTTGTCGACACTCTTCAATATGAATGTTTAAGTTTTTGCAGTACCAATACGATTTTTGACTATAAACGCCTCTTATTCATGCTTAACACGTTGACTCCGATTGCCTGATTGGTGTAAAACCTCACTTTGTACGCATAGTCATTAGAAGGATCTGAAAAAATTACAGAACCTAACCTACGTGGTACACATACGTACCACTTCGGAGTCAACGTGTTAATAGTTGCTTGTGGCTTCAATTATATTATAGCATCTATGTAAGTGACCTTAGAACCTCCGGCAGGTCTCTGCCAGAGACACTTAGCCCTTTAGCAACTAAAAGGACAATTCGGTTGTCTTTCACGGTCTTTGGAAGAATTGTTCTAATAATTAAACAGTGAGCAATATGAGGTTGCTTCTAGGTTTGAACGCGGCGGCATGTTACAACGTCGTTCTTTTGGCTGCCTGGCTCTCAGCGTGCTTCATTGCATCAGTGTACAGACGGTCTTTGTGAGCTTAGACGTAGAAACTAGAAAAACAAATTGGTCGCTAAAGGGTTAATAGGTAAACACTCACGCTGTGAATCTGATTTCACTCGTCAGTTTCACTCATGTGTGGCGAGTGGTTCTAGAGTTGAACACCACAACTGAGCTCACCAAAAAATGGCTGTAATCTATTACTATGTTTATTCTGTTCATATAAATTAGTGGGGCTGCTTTATTTCTTTTTCATGCTATATAATTTTCATTATTATGAAAAACAAAATTTTGTCATAAAAACACTTCTTTATTTGAACCTAAAATATTTGTTATTAGATAAAGGGGAACGTCTCTGGAGGACACCCTACATAGCTTCGGATCTGTCATGGAATACAGAGCAGAAGATAAAACAAATGAACCTTCACAACGCAAATATTTGAATAATTCTCCCATTTCGGGAACAAACGTATTTTCAGCTTGACTAAGTACGCAGGAGAGCAATAAGGGAATATTTAGCACGTTGACTCCGAAGTGGTACGTATGTGGACCACTTATTTCTTATTCTGTAATTTTTTCAGATCCTTCTAGTGACTATGCGTACAAAGTGAAGATTTACATCGGTCAGGCAATCGGAGGCAACGTGTTAAACAGTTTTACAGTGTTCACAACTAATTTGAGACAGTTGTTCCCCAAGAACTTGTATTCGATCAAATTCTTGTTCAATGATGAATAGTTTTCCGTTAATACAAACTTCATACCGATGTAAAGTTGACAAGGTCATGTTTAAACAAATATGACAGGTACGGTACTAATGTAACCACGCTATGACTAATCATTGATTCATTTCCGAAAATAGAGCAGTAGTTTGCAATTACTGAGCCCGTATTGTATTGCTTGCTCACACACTAAGAAAAGATTTTTCAACCGGAAATAATTCTGTTTCAGAGCGAAACCATTACGTTTCATAAGGCCCTGCAGCAGTACGGGGGTATTAGTTGTCCAACTAACAGCATAATTCGAACAGCAATAAGTCTATAATAGCAGAACAAGCTACGGACTTCTTTCCCTACTAACGCAACATCCGTACACTACTACCACACACCAGCGAAGGCCTTACGTTTACTGAACCCCTTACGCTCGTCCCCAGTAACACCCAGAAAGGCCCAGGTTCACAAGTTACGTTCAAGCCCTTAAGTACTTTTTTCCGACCTTGATTAATTGAAACGTTTAACACGTTGCCTTCGATTGCTTGATTGGTGTAAAACTTTACTTTGTACGCATAGTCACTAGAAGGATCTGAAAAAATTACAAAACCTAACGTAAGTGGTACACATACGTACCACTTCGGAATCAACGTGATAAACAATCATAGGCTCAGATGCTGAATTATTTAACAAATTCATTGCGGTTGCCTAGCCGGCGCAAATCTTTACTTTGTACATACAGTCACTAGAAAGCTTTGAAAAAATTACAGAACCTAAGCCGAGTGACCACCGGTGGGTCATACCGCAATGAATGTGTTAAGCACGCAATGTCAAGCCTTGTGCAGAAGAAACAAAAATAATTGGATTAACCCTATATCGTGAACATATAAGGTTTACAAATCTTGCCTGTGTTTACCTCCTCTCGTCCGGTCATGTAATCATTAAACGCCATTAACCATGCTGTGCAAGTACATTCACAATTATTTAACACGTTGACTTCGAAGTGGTACGTATGTGGACCACTTAGGTTAGGTTCTGTAATTTTTTCAGATCCTTCTAGTGACTATGCGTACAAAGTGAAGATTTACACCAACCAGGCAATCGGAGGCAACGTGTTAAACACGCAGTGCTGTCTCAAAACATTTTTTACTCCTGTAAGAAATAATTTCTAGCGAGAGAGTATTCAATGGATTGTTCTAAATTTAAATTAAAAATTCATTGTGAAATATGAAAAAAATACGAGCCTATGAAATATCACATAAAAGAACTCGAGTAGGCATGCTTATGGACTTCATTCATCAATATCGTCCGGACAATCAAAGGAATATAGTATAAGCGAAAGAATAGAACATTAAAACATTTAAATTTCACCCTAAAAACACTCATGGAATAGTTTGACTTATTAATCAGCTTCTAGTTAGAAACTTGCATTTTACTCATTTAACATTTATGTAAATCTACGATTACTCAAAATTAGTTCATTTGAAGAGCGATTCATTGGATACATTTCCTAATTTGCCAAAAACGTACGTTGTTAAATTCTATATAGTAAGAAATATTCTAAATAAAATTTAAAATAGCCTGATAATGAACAACTGAACCACACTTCAACATGTACTAGTAAATTTAATCATGTTTCACTAACTTTTTACTGTCCTACTTATGAGCGTAGCGAAATTTCATGTTATTAAGTATTGAAACACTGTCTACTAACAAATAATAACAATAACAAGCACCGATACGTTTTCTTTCCAGCTGATGAACACGTAAGAATAGGCCAAGGTAAAATATTTACTCTGTCAGGCCTGATGATAGTAAATTCATGTTTAAATTTCTTTTCACCAACACTGAGGTTTGGAAATCGTACGTATTAGAGTATCAAAAAAGTTTATTTCCTTAAAATTACTTATTTGATACAGCCTTAACGACAGTAAAGTGCTCATGATTTTAATAAACATACGTTCCTGATACGATCCCCACCGAAATTTTCAATAATTCTACAATTCATCAGCAAGTAGCATGGAGTCTGTCACACACGAACACAAAGTGATCAATGCTCTCATGGTCTCCACATGAAGTGAGCACGCAGTGGAGTCTAAAATGGACTAAAATGAAGAGAAGAAGATAAATATTTTCACAAACAAGACTTCATTAGACACTAGTGAATTTCATAAAAGTAAAGGATAACAAAAGAAAGAAAGATAAATTGCAACGAAAGTGTACAACAAAGTGGTTACTTGAAATGTGGCACACACGAGGGAAAAATCGGAGCAGCTTACTTTTTACACGTGTAATTATTTTCAAAAAAGAAAAAAATTAAGAAACAGAAGAGTTCGGTCCAAAACATCCTAGAAACAGGATCAAATACCGTAATATTTATGCTTAAAGGAAAATACTTCTTAAACATTTATTTTTCTTAGGATACGAGGTCTCGCTTGAGAATATATTAAAATATTCATTTTCATTTTTCCAAAATATTCATTTTCATTGTTTTTTTATTGCTCTATTCGATAGAGAAATGTGGCGCTGGTCGCTACTCGGTTGCCGTCGTGAAGGAGGAGTGTGTGAATCAAGTCTGTAAGAGAGTTGGCACCCGACTTCGTAACTTGAACAAGGACCTGCGAGTTGCTACGGTAACCTCGAGTGGCAGGACTGCAGCGGAGTCGTCTGGCTGGCAAGGCCGACTGATGCGATGATAGACAAGCTGGCTACGCATTTTGGTCAGAATGTTCGTTCGCATGACTCAGAGGGTACGAATGAGTTGTTGCGAAAGTCCATTCTTTCGACTTATTATCATGCGAGCAGCTCTGACGAGAAGCCGTACCATTCGTTCTGTCCTGCTGGCCTGACTTCGTGGTGCTGGGTCAGATGCGCAGAGGCACAGGGCGTCGCCCCTGAACCTCACGCGCACCACGCTCGATACCTGGCGCACCTGCCCCAGGACCTTCTCAAGCACATTCTTCAGGTGTATGCGGACCTGACGAGATCGGAGCTTCTTTCGCGGTGCTTGAAAAAACGGACTCAGAACCCCAACGAGAGCTTGCATTCCAAGTTATGGCTCCGGTACTCCAAGGTGAAGAACACTCACCAGTCAAGGGTGACGTTCGCCGCCACGGACACCGTTCTTGTCCATAACTTTGGTTCTGAGGACAGCTCTGTGTTGGTGCGACTGGGTCTGGGCCTTCAGGAACCAAAGAGGAACCTGGACTCGGAGGGCTCTCCTACACGACGCACTCCCAAGCGGCGTCGGGTGTAGCCCGAGCTGGTCTCCTTTCGTCGGGTGTTTATTCAAAACAAAGGCTAGAACTAGCATTAGAACTTCAAACAAAGATCATGAGTTTAAATCAGGACCAAAACTCATTGAGAAGGTTGAAAACGTAGACAGAGTAAAATTAAATGAATGTGTATGCAATAAGCACTGCTGAGAGATTGACTATTATTCTTTTAAACGATGCACCTCTTTGAATAAGTTTTTCCAACTGGTTTTCTCAAGATTTTAAATCACAATTTTGCTCTGCAGTGAAAATTTAATTTTTAGTTCTAATCGCTAATGCACCAAAATTTGCAATGAAATAAGCTTGTAAAAAATAATCTTGAATGTCGTGGCACCACAACCTGGATCAAACTCCAGTCGTTAATGACTGTGACAGCGCAAATCAAAGTGAATACAATTAAAGTTGTAATAGCTTTAGAATGAGAAGAAACAATAAAAGGAAAAATGGTTGATTCTCATATCATCATAATCTGTATGCATCGGCACAATACGACAAAAAGAAGAATCAGCCAGGACCTTTTGTGTGAACTTAACAAAAATATTAGAGTCAAGATTTTTGCTTCCTGTTAATACCGTGGAACCTCGAGATACGAGTTTAATTCGTTCTAGCAGTGAGCTTATATAGCAAATTTCTCGTATCTGGTACAAACATCCCTTCTAAATGCGAAAATACAAAAAAAAACAATGAAATCACACGCGCACAGAGAACATAGGACACTGATTCACAAGGGGTGAATCCGGGTCGTAGTGGATCGGGAAACGAACGTCCCGTATACCCACAGCCTGGCTGGTGGCTCGTTACGCAAGCCAATGGTCGTATTTAAAGCAGAATTTTTCGCTCATACTTTCTTCATATCTTGAATTTCTCGTATACAGAGCTGTTTGTATATAGAGCTTCCACTGTCATAAGCTGATGACAGTTATGAATTGTGATGAGCAAGGTAGTATTAAATGCCGATAAGAAATTTTGCTTACTTGCAGTCGACCTGCCTAGTGTTGACAATCAGTGGCCGAAAAAAAGAACAATAACTATAATTAATTTTGTTGTTGTTTTGGTTCTAAAATAAAAATTTCGTAAATACATCCTGGATATTCCGTTCATTTAGAAAACGTGGAATGTTTACATGTTGTGGATGTACGTTCCAGGTTTTCAGTCAGCTGTAGTCGTGTTGTGAGAAGCGGCTTTTGAGTAGCAATAACAGCTGATTGTTGGCTACTTGTTGATAAATTAATGGTGAGCGATGTAAACAAAAAACAAATCTCTTTTGTTTGAGTATAGACCTATGTTATATAATCATGCCATCTCTTTTTATTTCTATTTATAGAGATAGCATGATAGAAACTCAAACAAGCCCTTTGTTTGAGTATAGACCTATGTTATATAATCATGCTATCTCTTTTTATTTCGAAGTAGTGCTTAGCTAACATTTATCTATTTTAGTTGTACATATGCTGAAAGAGGATAATACATAATAGATTACCACTATTTGCACAACATTTATTCATTTTTAGCTAAGAAAACTTACATAGATGTTAAATGCATTGTATTATGTTCATGTATTGTAATTTTTTAATGGTAATATATGTTAATAGCAGGGAAAACATTAAAATTAAATTAAATAGGCTTGGATATCACAAATACTCTGTGGTAAAATTTACTTATTGCCTGTAAAAATTAACCTCAATTAGCTTGCAGCTAGGAGTAGTATTCTACAGTTGCTTAGTTAATTATTAAATGCTGAGTAATTTCTTACCTATAGGATCCACACAATTTGAAAATTTTATGGTATTAGTCACAATTAGTTAAAATGTTGGTCTCAATTTAGGGAGCAGACATAATCTGACATTTGAAGTATGGATCAAAAAATATAGCTCATCAGATTCGACATGCAGGAGTTGGCAAAACTCATGTACTTGACTAACAAGTTTAGGCATGGTTTAAATTTTCTATTCTCAAATTGTGCAAGTAAATTATAATTTAAGGGTATGGCAAAGAGGTTAGTTTCAAAACCTAGTGTGCATTCAAAAAGAAGTTGAATAGTTAAGTGTTTCACATTATTTAAAAGACCATGTTGCACAACTAGGAATACATTAAAAGAGCTAAAATATAACAAAACTTGAAGTGAATACAGGTTAAAATATTGTAAATAAAAATACACTACTGCTTGATCAAAAACCTACCTTTAAAAATTGTATAATGCTTCACATGCTTGTAATGGTTAATATCATTATCCTGTATCTGATTGAAAATTTGTTCAAGCACTCAAGTTCATGCTTTACACTAGTACAATATGGTCAGCATTCTACTCTATTAGTGATGGGACACTACTGCTTTATATAAAAAGCAATACATTTTGTAATTATTCACTAATGTAATTACTGTTGTATGTGAAATTCATTTCAGCTTATGGAAGTGTTCAATTTCTCTGATATTTATACAACTAATTGCTGGTATTAGTGCATTCTTCTGTTATTCTGAAGATGGAAGAAGACTTCCATGGAATGTGTGAAGATCTGTCAGGAACCAGCAGCTCCTTGGATGTTCCTCCAGGTAAGTTAAGCTCTGCTTGTTTAACAATGAAAAAATAATTCAAAATGGTCTTTTAAAAAATACATGATGTTTGTTAATAAATTATTTTTTCAGGTCCTTTATATGCATGCAGAAAGCTTTTTATTAGGCAGATTTTTGATGATATCTGGATCATTTATTTATTTTCATCTAATTGTACATGTCGTGCAGAAAATTCTACAATGTAATTGGCATCTATTTTAGATCTCTCAGAATAGTTACTGGACAATGTAACACTTTTTAGAAATGCTTAATTTTATAATCTTCAAAAAGGAATGTTCATAAAGTTGTAAATTTTTATAGCATGAAATAAAAAGTGTTAGAAATGTTTATTTCTGCTTCACCACTGGAATTCAGGGCAATCTTATCAATTTATCTTGTTATTGATGTTTTGTGATCCCTTGTAAGTATTGTTATATTAGTAAGTTATTTATTGTCAATTATTTTAATAATTTTGAAGATCATTGTGCAGTTTATATCTATCAAAATCCCTTTGCATACCCACCACTCCTGTATCTTATCTTTTTACAGTACATGGTAGTCCTCATATGTATAATGAAGTACAGTACATAAATAGTTTCCCTTAATATTTGCCTAATTTAGCTGCCTCTAACAATAATTGTACCTAACAGGAGGTGAAGCTTCCAGTAAGCGCAGTAAGAAACGCAAGCACAAGCACTCTAAGGACAAGCTTCAGAAGAAGGACAAGAACATACTGCCCTCAACTGCTGCTTCTGAGGGCATTCAGGGGGCAATTTGGCCTCCCACTAGTGCTGGCTTGTATCCAGTGACTGGGGATTCTGCTTCTGTGGAGTAAGTATTTTTTACTGCTTTTAACAGTACTTTATGTTCGACCATCTCTCCCGAAGGCCATCAAAAATCCCTAGCATTTTGAAAGTATTTAAATGTCTATTTAAAAATGCTAACATATGCATAATTAATTCTTCTGAAAGAATCTTTGTACTATCCAAAGAAGTAATTGAAAAAAAGAGGGAACTATGGGAACAACTGTATGAATAAACGGACGCTTTACTGGATATAAACATGCTCTGTTATTTCTCTATGATTATTAGGATCTGTATTTGTTTTTAAATGTACGGTAATATCCATGCAATTCAATTCAATAGATGTTGTAATTATTGTTGAGGGAGAAATACCACGAAGCCACGCAGGGCTAATACAAAATCAAGTAGATTGTAGTTGCAACTCGCCAGGTATCAGAGTTGTGAAGGAAGCAAGAGCAACAAAGGTATAAAAAAAAAGATTATAATTCAAGTAAATGGAATGCCTTTTGTGTTTTTGATACCCCACAGTCTTTCAATCGTTTAGTTTGTTTATATTTTGTGCAACTATTCCTAGCTAATCTAGTGGACTAGAACCGATTCATAGTTATTAATAAAATAAATAAAAATCGGAAACTATAGATTCATTGCATGAGAATTTTTTGTAGTGAATATTCTTATTTTTATCTTGTTTATCGATGTATTTTGTATACGACTGCCCTGGCTAGCAAGTCTCACTGGCAAGGTTGTTAATCCAGCTTACTTCAGTCATGCAGGAACAGAACATCCACGCAGTAAAAAGAGTAAGAAGAAAGATAAAAATAAAGATAAAACATCAACCAGAGTGAGCAAAAAGGAGAAGAAGATTTTGAAGCGTTCACTGGACGCTGAAGAGTTCGGGGCACTGAAGGCAGAAGTGGCTGCAATTCGATCAGAAAAGAAGAAAAGTGGGCGGGACGACGACGATACTGACAGTGAAGAAGAGAGGTGGCTCACTGCCATCGAGGCTGGCAAGTTGGATGAGGTGAACTTCTGTGAGGTAGTATTGCTATTATAATGATCTGCTAACTACTGCCTCCTTTAAATGCTTTTGTTCGTGTGTACTTTATAGTTGGAACTTGTCATGACGGATAATTTTTGCAGTTTAAACAATTCTCTGAAGCGCTTTTAAATTTTGAGGCATAGTTTTGTTTCTACTCTACACTCTCAACGAGAATGTATTATACAAAGGAGGATGGGGTATATACTGATAGTGTTTATCCTCGTTAGTATATAGTGTCATTAAATAGGTTGTATGGTAATTGTTGTTTTCTTCATTAGCGCACAGTGAAGAGTATTATTCGTAGTTCATTCTCAGCGTTTTCAAAAACAAGTTAGGTGTCTAACATTTAATAAATAACAGTGTAACTCAACCAGAAATCGTTAGAAAATTCTGTCAATTTAGTGGCAATATAATGCAAGCACAACCCGCCATCTTGGTCTCAGGCTAACCAAGTCACCACCACAGGTGGATGATGAGCTCAAGCGGTTCCGCAATCCCCGTCTGCTGACGGCCCGCCAGCGAGCGCTGCTGGGCAAGCAGCGGACTGCTGACGGAGACGAGGTCGTCCTGCCTGCTGACCTGCCGCCCTCTGATGCAGTTGCTGCTGCTGCTCCTCACGAGGCCTTGCTCAGGCTACAGGACATCCCTCCTGAGCCTCTGCTGGCCCTACCTTCAGGTTAGGTGTTGCCTTTTATAGCAGTTTTTTTCTTGTTTTCTACCGCGCTATATTAGTTAATGTGCTAATATTTTGGTAACCAGAATTGTACTTTTACTGTTATTTTCACCTGTTATTCCCTGTTTGTTTTTTCTTGCGGTTGTTAGTTTAGAATAATTTTTCTTTTTGTTGAGAATGTATATAGATTTGATTTTTATAAGTTACAGCCCCTACAGCTACTTATCATTCAACTTTATGTATCACGCAGATGTAATCTCATCTAACGTTTCTTTTCTCTGTTAATTTCACATGTTTGCGTTCAGTGCTATTTTCTAATAATTCTTAGTTCATCTTGCCTCTGGTAAATTAATGATTTTTAAATTTTAATACCCTGAAATGAAATTCCTTCGAATAAAACAGCGATAAATACAACATCTTGAAATGCAACATCCGGATATAAAATGCCAAGAAATAAAATGCTCTGAAAGAAAATACCCTGAAAAAAACCCTGGACGAAATACCCTGAAATAAAATACGCTGAATTAATATGCCCTGAAACATCCTTCTGTAAAATAATTATAGTAATATTTGATCGTAGTGAATATGAATAAGGATGTTTGTACAACCGCTAAATTAACGGGCAAAAAGACTCCTTTTCAAGTATCATGTGTGTAGACAAATATTTCCTTCATCATGTTGATGCGAACTATACATGGTGTTGATGAACGTGTACTTGGTGTCTATACGGCTTCTTATGTCATTGTCAGTGCCTGTTATGTTTTATTATTGATGATAATTGTCAAAGCTAAAATTAAATAATATATATTTTAATGAAACGAAAATATTTTTTAAGAAAATTCTCCTAACTTAACTTTATTGTTATTTTTCTTAGTTGATGTCTGTTCGTGTTACAAGTCGCAAATTATCATTTTCTCCTTGGTATGCGAGTATGCGCTCGAGTAAGTCTGATTTATGCATTTTTTGCAGGGTTTAAAGAGAAAGTCGTCACGCAGGAGATGCTCGAGAAAAGAGCCATCAAGAGCGAACGACGGAAAGCCCAGGCGTTGGTCAAGCGAGAAGAGGACAAGGTAATTATAAGAACTACACCAGTGAACAAGATGGAGATATCTGACATGATGCTTACTTTTTGGATGACCGTTTCCTTTTTCAAGTCTGACAACCTTTTCGATTTTGAAGTCTGTCAACCGTTTTGCTCTATCACGTCAAGTCTTGATGACTTCGACAACTTAAATTAAGAACGTTTATTTTGTATGCATAAATATTGTGTCTTATAGCTTCAACTAGATGTCGTTGTATAAAACATGTTTCATGCGAGAAATTTGCTCTATTTTCTTAGCGAGTGCTGTGTTCATTAGTACTCCTTGTAGCAATAAGTGTTTGGCTGAAGCTTCTGTCTGTGAGTTGTCTGGCTTGATGTAATGTTAAGTCTAAATAAATGGTTGATTTACATCTCACGAGCGGTGGATGATAGAGACAAACGGTTTGCATGATTTGAATCAGTTAAAAGTTTAATGAATTTTTTATAGAGAGCATTAATCTGATCGAGCGTTTTAGCAATATAATAGAGAAGACTATACCAGCTACTTAATCATTTTATTTTTTATTTGTGTCTAATTTTTCCGTTCCAACCTCGTGCCTAAACAGAGGAAAACGGTTGACAGGCTGCTGAAGAAGCAAGACCCCAAGTTACTGAGGACAGTCTTCACAAAGAAGGCTACAAAAACTGAAGTTGCAATGTTCTCTTATCGTAGCAACAGCGCTGGCGTCTTCATCAGCTTACCCTCCCACTGTCCGTATCCTCTTGAGGCCGCTGCTGCTAGGTGAGCGTACTTTGGATTTGCTCTTATAATGCTATAATAGGTGGGGCCACTGCTAGTACTGATTGAAAACAGTCAGTTGTATTCTTGTTCTTGTTGCGGCAAAACTTCATAAATCATGTCATATTTCGCGCAATTCCTGTGGGGCTAATGCTTACTCTTTCTTCCAAGTTTTATGTATAGGTTATTTGCTGTCGATTTTGTAAGGATTGTTTCCATTTGCTGCTCATGGGTTTTAATTCCTAAGCTATTTTGTAAAAGATCCTGTTAATTTTTTGCTCTAGGACCTGCAGGCCTCGACGTTTATCCTTATGGAGACATTGTACCGTTAGCTCACACGCAGCTGATATTTCTTGAAGGAAGATGCAAGAGGCAAAACTGTGTACGGATCTGTATTAAGTCCAATAAGTAATGAGCTGCCGACTGCATCCTTCACTCGGGTCTCCAACGCACATTTTAGCTTCTTTAGAAATGTCTATCACACTCAGCCCTATGTCACTCCATCGTATGTACCTCTAACACAGCTTCTTAGTAGTGCAGAATTCATCAGTTCAGTGACCAGACGCTGCTCGTTTATTCTGTTCAAGAGCCCGAAACATGGTATGCTCTGCACTAATAATTGTACCAGACACCTCGCTGACCACAACTGATCTCTACCGCATTTCTTGCTTCTCACTGTATCAAACTCTGTCCCTTCTACCTAACTGCTCAAGCATCTGAAACTTCACGTTACCACTTAAGCGATGTAGCTAATATGAAAATATTCTTTCTTCTAATTTCTTATTTCATGTGCAATCATTTTAACGTAATTGGATATTTTTTCCCAGGGAGTCCTTTCAAGGCGATGGTTTTTTAGCGTAAAGAACTTAGCTCTCACCTTTTTGTCTCGAGGGAGAGGTCGCCATTTTATGTAGCCAACCTCTTGCCCGGTTGCTTTCGATACTACTTGTTTTTCTACTTAATTACTTAACTTGTTAATCGTCACTGGGGTGTTGCCGCGGCTCATCCACACTGTCAATTCAGACAGTGCCGCCAGTTATTTTACAGAACTGATAAGTGAACAGTGACCATCATAGATAGACAAACCACCCATGGCAATGCGCAAAGTATTAAGTTTTTTTAATTTTACAGGACGTTCACTTCTACTTGTTCTTATCTCCAGGCTTGGTGAGCTTGTATCTATTAGGTAAAAACTAAGAGTACGAAGACAACACTACTACTCTTTGTGTACTTCAGTAGCTCGTTAAATCAAGAAAACTCTCGACCACTATATGTCATTTTACAATGTGTCTCTGGATTAGGCAGCTGATGCTCTTGCATTCCTAGCTTTATTGCGTCTCCAAATGCCCTCTTGCATGAGATCAACGTTATTTATGCAATGCAAATAACCTTAACTTCTTGTATCCTTTTTCTACAGACCAAAGCCTGTGGTTGAGCACTGCGGAGTTGAGGGCTGCACCAACATCAAAAGCTACAGATGTTCCAAGACAGGAGTCCCTCTCTGCAGTCTACGTTGCTACAAGGCAAACCTCTCTTCAGGGCCTGTTGTTGTTGCTTCTTGAATCTCTTCCTTTTGATGTGAATTCATAAAAATGAATCTAATAAACACCCATCAGTCGGGAGTTTCTCTGGAGAGCCAAAACACCAAAGATTTGCATTGCAATCTCGGCGTCTTAAGGTCATGTTCTCTGCTGGATTTGACGTTCTTTTCTAATGAATACTCAATTGAAACGATGCGGGCGGTGAACTCCACCTTCGAGAATAACTGAAGATTTGTTGTTTAGTGGGACATCGTGTTACGTGGGATTGTGTTGCTTGAATGCATGTTTGTGTGTCGGCTGTTGCTACTAGCTTCTATGATGTTCAATTTATTGTCATGTTCGGGCAGTGAAAATTTTGCATTCGACCATTCAAGATAAAATACAGATATCTGAATTTTCCCCGTTATAACCCACTCGTGGTTTTTCACGTCAATTAACGTGAATTTTTTTTTAACTACCACTGGTTTTTCACCTCAATTGACGTTTTTAAATAATTCAAATAACCGTTTAAGTGGATTTTAAATGTTGTTTACTTGTTTCTTAGGTGGTTTTGGTTGTTCGGGGAAGAACATTTTTTCTGATTTTTCGTAACTACAGGAGGTTCACTATATGTATATTAATGTGACTACGAACAGGTTAAATTCATGCGCCAGCTTTTACTAAAATAAATAAATTACTTCATTATAGAGTAGCTATTGATCCGAGAGGGTTTGAAGAAGAAATTTCTGAGCCAAATTGAACGTATGTGTTAATTGTAGATTTTACTAATCTTGTTCTCATAGCTAATAATGTTTTTTCAAAACATATTTTGCACAATTCATGGGAACGTTTTCCAAAAAAGTTTGTGTTAGCACAATTCAATAGAAATTGTACAATTGGCAGTGCCCTTTGTGTGCTAAAGTTATAGATCCTAGTATGGATTGTATATTTTCTTCAATAACGAATAATGGTGATGGCTGTGATACGTGTTCAAATTAAATTAGAGTCCTTAGCATTTTTGAACAATAATTTGTAAATAAATTATTCGTTAGGAATTTGTTTGTATAACCCAACAGATTTAAGGAATAGTTTTTCGAGCTTCTCGAAGTGTGAATGAAATTATTTAATCGAAGTACATCACCGCAATACTACCCTAAAGTCTCCTTAAGTCTCCCGCTGCCGACATGGTTGACGCGGCTAGAAATATGGCATGGGACTTGGGTAAAACAACCGAATAATTATCGAAGTAATTATCCGACCCAAGAATGGGCCAGAAGGTTCGTTCCTATAGCCTCATTCTATTCTTAAGTGCTTCCTGACAGTTGGTCTTTGGATCACGACAATAATTCATTTTCAAAAATTCAAGATTTTACGTTGGTGCCTTGGCTCAAAATTGCTTGAAATTGCTTCGAGTGACAATTTGCAGGTAGTACACTTGTAATTCGAACGCGTTGTGGAAGAAATTTTTTACTTCTTGGAAGATTTAAACATACTTCACGGCTGTGCTTTTGTTGTACCATACGTAAAAGCGACTCATTGATCAGTGAAAGAGAAGAGTTCATCTGAATACGTTAATCACCGTACTGCTTCCTCGCTAAAACATACAATTTTTTACTTCTCATACGTACGAAAACTTCGTATCGGAATTATTAGTAATCGTCGACGAGAACGAAACGTCTCTTCTAATCTTCTATCTTTTGTTATTTGTTGTGTGAAGTAAGTAAAACTTCTGCACAACCGACCTCATGAATTCTTTAAACGTTCTTCACAATTCAGTAGGAAGATGCTTCCTCATTTGTCGCGAGGACTTAGTCCAGTGTTAAATGCCGTAAAAATACTAAATATCGAACTAGTAACGAACACACCCAAATGAAAATTTTCTATTGATGGATACCTTATGAGGGAATCCAAAAATTATCTCTAATGTTCTGTGTATCCTTCTGCGTTCAATGTTCGTTCCATGGGAACGGATGCTGCAAACTTCTTTCTCTTAACGTGAAGAACGAAACAAAATAATTCATGTAATATTGTTTACAAACATAGCGCACTCTAAAATTAATTCATTTGCACGTATGAGATGGGCTCACTTCTCATATGCAAGCTCTACGAAAAAAGAGTAAATATTCTTGTTGACGGTATTTCTTTCGCATCATGGGTGAGATCACATTATTTGTATATTTTGAATTATATAATACTTAAAATAGTATTTCGTATATTCACGGGATACTTTTAATAACACCACTGGATCCTATGATATGTGAAATAATACTGTTCCTAATACTTCGACATTGAATACATCTGAGGTAGTAGTTTCCATCTCCCATCAGTAAAATGGACTGATTGCAAAACACGGTTCGTTTTCTTATGAATGTTATGTGTACAGGTTAAATCTATGATAAGTTGAGGTAGTTAACTATCGTTGCTTTGACTAACGTAGCGTAACCCTAATTTCCGATGTCTTAATTTTATTCAATCATTCGGGACAAGTGTACTGTCTTCAGTTAAAGCAGCAACACGCCAAAATATGTTGAAAATTTCTGATTATTTTGTTCCTTTATAATTTCACTTCATTCGAAGCGGTAAAAATAACTGCTTTCAAGATTATACTTGGCAATTGACTGGAAAATATAAAGTTTTTAATCCCATGACGCTATAAGGTCGTCTAACTCGTATAGAATAAGGTTTATTTCTCTCTCTCTCTTTAATGAGAGAGAGAAATAAACCTTATTCTATTCATATACATGTGAAATGTACAATGGGTTTTAAATTCTTAATGATAGCATCTCAAAACTAGTAATCATGCTTCCAGTGATGGTGTCCGTCCATCTTGTGACGTGAGGTAGAGGCTCGTAGGAATACGTGATGCGGTGGAAGTTGGGAGAAATATTTAGTTTAAGACAAGGCAATCACTCGACCTTCTTGGTCCCTGCGTCACAAGCAGAGAAAATTCGAATGACACATGTAGGAGCGAACCCTCGAAACCAGGGACCTAGTAACACAAGCACGGATCGCTAACCACTAGACTGACGTAGCAGTAAATAGCATCGTAATTTGAAAACTTGGTACGTGGCCTCATTAGGCAGGATACGGACAGACAGCGAACGTCACACCGACAGCTGACCTGCCATTTCAGTCCGTATTGATTTGAAGGCTGTGGAGTAGGGGCATGGTGCCCTCCGTCAGCTTGTGGCTTAAGTTGAGCTACAAAGAGACGAGGTTTGTCGTGGTGTGGAAGAAACGCTCTTGTTTACAGTACTGCATCTTTTTAACGAGTAAATGAAATGAAGAACGCCTAAATAATATCGAACTTGGAATTTTTTAAGTTCTTTCCAACAGGATCATAGGGTTTACGAATGTTTATTCTAGTACTCTAATATGTACGTGCGTTGGACAAAATATTAGGTGAACCGTCATTTTAGACATTAGTTCTAATATATTACAAAATTAGACTCGGCGAGAGTTTGCGAGGATATTACGAGATGCTTTTTGTGATGATTTTTTTAATAAACGAAAATATATTTCTTTCTGAAGTGTGAACCCGTAAAAAGTTTCCGAGATCTTTATGGTAAGTGAGGCTAAATAATCAATATCGTCCTCTTGGGTTTCTTTATGAGAACGGTTTCTTCTTCAATAAAGTCTCTCTGTCAACACAATTAAGAAACACGTTGGTCAAATATACACAATGATTAATCATTTTTTGTGTGTTTGTTAAATGACAATGTAACGTAATGAGACTAAAGTTAATCACGGGACAATTTTTGAGTTTTTAGTGCAAGACTGTGTGTTCAGAATAAATTTAATAATTTTAGAGAAAATCGTCATCGCGTGAAGCATAGTGCTTGAAAAATCTTTCGTTTTGCTTTCTATTTTTAAGTTTTTGTGCCCTCATTGACTGAAATTCACAAAAATCTTCCACGCTTTGCAGCTTGAAGCAACAAAGCATAGTTAGTTAGAAAAAAGAAATTAAACTTACAATTATTGTTCTTTTTCTATCGTAGGAAACGTGAATACAATTGCATGCAAAGGACTGTGGCTGTGGATGGAAAAGTTATTCTAAAAGTTCAAGAAACTTTTCTTTCGAGCTAGAAACTTTTTTGAACACTATGATGAAGTAAAAAAGTATTTTGAGGCGTAATATTTTCAGCCACGCTACGATAAACAAATATATTCGACATCGTCGGAAAGGCCGTGCTGAAGATATTCTTATCCATCACCTTGAGAGGAAATGTGACTCCGGATATACTTAAGCTATAACTATAATCATTTTTTGGGAATCATTAGTTATAGAATAGTAGTCTATTAAATGTGTTTTGAAGCATACGTGTGCTTCATATGTCTGTGTCTCAATGAAAACATTATTTTGCTTGCATTATGTGTCGTGAATGACTGAATAGGTTAGGCGCGATTCCAGCAGTGCTTTTCAATTTCAAGTTTTTCATCATTTTGTTAGAACGACAAGAAATAATTTCACAACTTAGTTCACCTGAAGCTTCATTAAAATGTACTTTGTGAACGTACTATAAATTAAGTTAAATACATATTGTTTCAAGATAAATGTTACTTGAGTCGTTAAAGCTTAAAAATAAATTATGATTCATGCTCTGTTGACCATGGTATTGAAAGAACTGAACATGTATTTACCATCTATTTAAGAGACACAATTACTTCACGCTATTTTCTGGGCATAAAATACCTCAGCGTTCGAGAGGCCTTGAAATGTTTGCGCCTTGTGTCTTTAATGTTGTGTTACTGACAGCTGGCCCAGTAAAGTTGAAAGCTAATTATTTGACTTCAACTTCTGTGATTCTATAAGTGGACTCGTATCGATACCCGATAGCTTTGATATCAAAACGTCGAACATTTTTTAAGGAAAGTATATGATTAAGTAATGTTTTCTGAAGAAAGTATATGTGCCTAATAATTTCTGGAAAAATTATATATGCCTTATAATTTCTAAACATATTACATATACCTAATAATTTCTAAAGAAATTATATACATATACTACCTTGGTGGGAAAATTAATTGAAATTGACTACTTAAGCATAGAATTATATTAAAATATGACAGAATTTGTTTGCTGTTTCAAAATAAATTTAATTAAGAATTTTTTGCTTGATAGTAAATTAACGAAAACTCGCTTGTGAATTCGCTTGTATTTTAGACGTATCGACAAGACGTTGTTTACGTATGTAGCTGCGTTCTCTCTGACGCACATATGTGCGTGTCTTAACGCAGTCTGTCATGGAGATAAATACTATGTCTCCAGCATTCGCTATTCCAAGTGCATACCATTAAGTTTGATGTGTTAGATGACCACGGAACAGCATCGCGTGCCAGTCAATTCAACCTGTTTTGTCAGTCAAGAATTACGAGCTTGAAACTCGCGTTTTATAGCCCTATTACATGCCATTAAGTGCTGAATTTTTTAAATGCCGTTTTTATTTTCTATTTTTTAAGTACTGAATTTTACGATAGTGTAGAATGATAATGTAAAGTTCAAGGAGAACAAAGCAGTGTGAGTCCTATTATTTTCACGAATAAATCCAGTGGCGAATTTACTGCGTTAGTCTACGGAATATACACCTAAGATTTAATTTACTTCTGCCAAATAGATGATTATAACCCGCAGGTGAAAAAATTATTATTGGATCTTATAAGCCCCAAGTTTTTCATGCAAGCGAATCATCAATACAAATTTTCAATCTGAAAAATCTTGACTTGCATTTAGGAGTTCTGTGGTCGCAACCTGCAGCAAATTAAGATTGAACTTCCCATAAGATGTTAATATTAATTCATTTCAAGACACACGCTACAGCAGGATTACTCAAGTGCTAGTCTACGAGCCATTAGCAGTAGGTATACGGCATCACCTGCCAGTATTGCTTCCGGGACACATTAATATTACTAAGAAATATTACCTGACACTAGCACACTGAATAAAATACTACCGGTGAGCCACATCAGGTAGTTGAGAAGCACTGCTCTGCAGCATCAGGGAAGCTGTGACGAGTTCTAAACCCTCTGAGGATCAAGGTATTTATTGAATGAACAAAGTGTAACGTTAATTAATACTCATTTAATAGCGCAAGTCCATCAAAATTTGTAAGGAAACATTTAGTAGGAAACTAAAATTGATTATAGCTAACACTTCATAAATGAAAGCAGTTAATATAGGGATAATTCGTGGTAAAATTACATCTGAATTGGCTGGACGGATGACATTAGAAACTTTAAAACTTGTCACTTATGATAAACACACTTCCAAGAACAGAAAGACAGGTATCTTGACTGCCTCAGATTACAGTTCCCGGCAGGAACCAGTCTCGTCAGTACCAGGAACCGGCCTGTGAGTATGGATCTTTGTGAATGACAGCGCGAGTTTTACTTCCGGGCTCCCGACTTGCTTCAAGTCTCACTGCAATTCAGTTCTCCGACTTCCGAAACTTGTAAATAATCAATAAATAAATAAAATAATCTGCAAGTTTTTCGTAGAGTTGTCGGTTTTTGTTTGCTTCTATTATCAAGTATTGAGAAAATAGGTAGTTTCATTGTAATCTTGAACGATATTATGAAACACGTATTAGTAAATCTTAGTAGTTTTGAAATGTAAATTAATGGACGCACTTGAGAATTTTGTCAATAACATTCAAACAGGGACATTTATCATTCTTTTGTTCAGCAGCTTTACCAATGAATCACAGTTCATTGCATGACTAACAACAGTAAAAACACCCAAGATGGAAGAATAAAATGCTCCTGACACAGGGAAATAAAAAAGACAGAATAAAATTTAACATGGCCTTACAATAAAATGAAAACGGCACGAAATGTCTTTTAATTTTTTATTCGTATACAAGTAATACGTTATAGTGCAGTGTGTATCGACTAATCTGATGCAGTGTTTCACCCTGCCTTCGTATACATTTGTAGATAACGCTTTGATTATCAGTTGTTCCACCAGTTTAACTGAGAAGAAGTGTAACATAACTATTGGAAAGAAGCAATGAGTAGATAGAAGTAATACCGTATTGAAGTTAAATTGAATTAGATTAGGCTGATATAATCCTAAAAAATCAAATTTTCAGGCTGAGATAATCACCAAAAATTAAATATATGAATCATCGTGGGTGTGTCTCAATCAGGAAGATTTTACGTGCCTGTAGACTACCACAGGAAGTTTTTGTCGCCATCTCGTAATTCATTCCTAAAGCTGGATGAAATACACTAGGTAGTTCTGGAAGTATTTACCCGACTCTAAGAAAGGTTAGAAAAATGTAGCTCACCAGCAGGGCTAAAATGAAACAATGTTGAAGTGTCTTTGTTGCAAAACTACATTAAGAAAGTCTAATTCTAAAATTGTTAATATAGCCGCTTCAATGTTTTAATGTTTTTCCAATATAAGTGACTTCCTAAACAAAGATAATTTCACGGAATGAAACTTTTTCTACAAAAAATGACGGAACGTTATTCATAGCTATCGTACCTACGTTACAAACACTCATTTTATACAAACTACGGCCTTATATTTAAACATAATACACCATAAAAAAGTATATGATATATGCTAAATCTGACATAATTACTTAATGAGAAATTGGGTGGGAGCCGGGCACTAGACGCAAGTTGATACCCTAGTGATATTCTCAGCAGCACCTCACGGCTGGTCGATGTTGAGTGGCAGAATATTGAGGAGTATTCCTGTGCGTAATGTCAGCTAGCTGTCGATACGTGCGCTGCTGTACACATACACTCTTAAATTCTTTTTCTTGGTAACAGAGTGCATGTAAACCTGTCACTCAATATTCCCTGCTCCTGAACTTCAATCACTCTGACAACTCGAAGCAAAATTTTATTGTCATCAAAGAAAGTTCCAACATGATTTTTTAAAAATTTTTGAGATAGAAAATACGATTGAAATAGAATGCAATTAATTTTTTGTTGATTTTTTGACGAGTATTAAATTTCTTAACTAAATTGCAGCATACCAACTTATCATGCATTTAGCGTGTTATAGTTTACGTTCATAAAGCCTCGCGCGATGTATGACAGCAATCTTATTCAAATAACATACATGTATGTCCATAAAAATTGGCTTCGTAAACATACGATACAGGAATTAAAGTGATTATGCCAACTGCAGTGCTCTATGTCTGACTTCCTATTCTTATTACAGAACGTCCATTCATCACATAACATTAACCAACAAAACAAGTTTTTGCAACCTGTTCAAGTTATCGTTAATTATTCCTGTCACAGTGCACTACGTCTGAGTTTTCTTATTCTTGCTAGAGAATGTCTTTTTCTTACCTATAATTATCAAACATAAGAAACTGTAGGATTAGAGGATGTCAGTAACTCGGTCAGAGTTAGTTTTCTCAAAGCGTCGACTGATGTAGAAGCCAATTATGGAGACGGTACTCAGTAACAACTGTCTAGTTAGCAGACACCATTTACATTGTCATGTGTGCTGAGAAAGAGAGTGAAGGTAGGAGGAAGGTATATGCATAGAACTCTATCTTACTGTTCAGGGAAATTTTAGATTGTACTTCTAAGGTTGTTGACTTCAATATAAGCGTATTATACGAAGCTAAAAAGGTATTTGAAGGAGATAATTAACAATACCGAAAAAAATCCTTCTTTCTATAGATGTCTCTATGAATGATTCCATATCAGGCTATTTAATCCATTTGTATAACTTATATTTGTTTTTCACTAATTTTTTAAAGAAAATCTGAAAATTCTAAGCTGTAAAGTGAATAAGCAAGTTACCACAAAACATTTCGGATGTCCGTCGAAAAAATTCGCATCCGCAGATCACGGATGAGCTGATGTATACATGATGTCATAGACCGAATTAAGAGATTCTACAGTCGTGAGGACACTATAACTCCTGCAACTGGAACGTCTAACTGGGACTTTCCCTCAAACTGGAACATTACCTAACTGAGACTTACTCTCAGACTGGAACAGGCATATTTTGACAGATAAAACACTAGAATTCTATAAATGGCGCTCTTTACATTTATAAGTGAACTATACCAATAGATAGCGTTATTGGAACTCTGTAATTTAAAAAATTTACTTCATTTCACTAATTAAATTCAACCCCTGTTTTATTATTTCACTTTTCCATCGTAATAGAATCAAAGTCGAAAAAAGTTACATTAACACAGTTTAAAATCGTAAAATTATGAAAAAACTAGATAGAGGCGTAGATAGTAGCGTACCTTGGTATTGACGTAGTCCATCCGTACAAATAAATGAATTACAGGGAGTCCCCAGTTTACGGCATTTCGACTTACGGCAACTCGCCTTTGCGAACGAGCTCCCATAAATCCTATTAATTCATGTTCCGCTTCACGGAGATCCGTTCTTGGCTTGCAAACCGAACGTAGTACGAGCTGTTTTGTTCCCGCGGCTGAATACATAGCAACGTGTTGCATAAACGAGGAAAATGTTCACTCAGTACGCCATATTGGACTGTAGCTTTCGTCGTCATCTCCACGCTTGTTTTCACCCTTGTTTGAACTTTAATCATGGCTCCCAAGCGTAAAGCTGATTCAAGTGTTAATGGTCTATCGAAGAAAAGGAAAGTCATCACTATGGATTTTAAATTGGACAGTATTAAGCGCTTTGAAGAGGGAGAGACGCCGACAATCATTGGTAAAGCTTTGAACTTGAGCCGTTCGACGGTCGGTACTCCAGCCTGTTCAGCCTCTCGAGCTGCAGGCTCTTCCGAATAAGCCTGTCTCCCCGGTTACCAGTTAGAACACTATAGTTTTCATATATTATATTTATGTACATTTTGTAATCACAAGTTAGTATAATTTACGTAAGTAAGTGCATATTTTCGGGACATATAGGCCTAAGTTCCGACTTCCTTGCACTTGTTTCTATCAATTTGAATAAAAATTATGATCTATATATCAAATTACGTTATTGAATTGTATTATTTGTGATTGTTTACAAAAATGAATGGTAAAAGTTTGTATAAATACTTCTTATTTCAAAGTTTACAACCTAGAAATTTAGAGCTATGGCACTTCACCAATTTCTCACCTGTAACTTGAACAAGGTACGGTAATTGGAACATCATACATGTCCAATTAGAGGAGTCATACTGTACACGTACAACAACTAGGTAAATTTGACCCTTACAATTTTCGAGGAAACCTTTGAATGAAATGTTATGCACTGCCGTCGCCTTTCCAATGACATCTCATTGTATTTTTTCGAATCTTGTCTTTCAAAAGCAAAACTAGGTAATTTTAAACTTGAATAGAACAAAAAACTTCAGACAAGGTAAATGTTAATCATTGGAGAGAGTTATAAAAAGACATAGAGGGGCAACTTTACGCAGCTTGCATCATATATATTTTCAACTGTAGTGTCTTATAGCCCAAAAATACAAGCTTTACATGAATCCCTGTTCAGCATTTAAGATTAAATTGATGCTCAAACTAGCTAGCAGTTTAATCAAGCATAGAAGATATTGTTTGGGAACGATTTGTTGCAAAAATGTGGTCACTGCACTTAATGTTTGTTAACGTTAGGAAAGTTTCCTTTTGTTTTCAAAGTGTGTCAGTTTGAATTGTTTTAATTTCTTCTCATCGTGACGTTTCTAATTTCTGCATTACAAAAAAAGGACTAGTCGTTTGAAAATATATGTAAACCATATAATTAAAAGTTGTCTGCTGCACGTGATTGGCAGTAGAGTTTAAACATACTCATTTAAATCCTTAATGAAACAACAAATATATTTCTAGGAATCACTTCAAAAACGCAATTAGCTGAAGTTTAATTACACTCTACGACGAAATTCACCTTTTCCAAAATTTACAGAATAAATGAGATTCTACTCGAATTTATAAAACCAGTAAAATTTATTCTGTAGCACCCCTTTACAGTCAACCAACGAATTCATTCGATCACAGTGTCTAGTGAAGCTCATTTGAATTTTTAAAAATGAACAGGTAGATGTCAGAGTTTAAAAATAAATGTAGCATAGAAGAATCGTATTCGCACAATTCTGTCAGTGATATTTGCAGCATTTGCATGAGCTCGGATCGAGAAAAAACTGGCAGATGTCATGGAACAAGGACGCTGAGTGGGTCGAGTTTCAAGAATTTCTTCGCAGTCGTAGATCACGTTTCCGAGACATGTGTCCGTGGCAGTGCAACGCTTGTCGTCCTTTCCTCCAGATGCACCAGTTGCTGTAGTTTCATTCTCTAGTTGAACTAAATATGGAAATCAAGGTTGCCTTGTGTTTCCTTATGACCCTGAAATGTCGCATTTCGACCTGCCTAGAGTCTTTGGGGGTACGACAGGGCGGTAGTTCCAGGGAAGGCTCCCATGCGGAGTGGGGTTGTTTGGGGCTTCGGGCTTGGGGAGGTTACTGGGAACGTTGAGCTCAGCTTCTATCGATCGCTCTTCCTCGCCCCAATCCTCACCGATGTCCCCTTCCCCAAGCTCACCTTCCCTTTACACCCCTGCAATGAAAGGAAGAACCTCTGATTCACAACGATCTCGGCCTCCCCTTTCCGACGCTCTCTTGCTCTCTTTGTGAATCATGAGCTTGTGGATACCTGCGAGGCCTTCCACGGAACATAGAGCTGAATTCTCAAATAAATTCTCTTTTCACCGTAACTCTTTCAATAAAAATCTGTTATTCGGCTGTTTGCACATTTGAAACTTGATGCATGCTGAGTACATACTTTCGTGACGTAAAGTAACCCATTCTGTTGTGGTATTTCAAGAGGAGTTTTTATTACACACTAGACAATTTGTACTTAATGGTGAAGCTTTTGCAGTTACAGGGCGATCATTATGTGGCAAAAATTTTAAAAATCCTCATTGCACATTCTCTCAATATTTAGTGATACTGACGTCAAATTTTGGTAGTCCATCCAGGTAATTCTTGAAGACCTCACATGTGCGCTTCAACTACCGAGGACGAGTATATTTCGTATTTAGTGATAGAAATTATATGATATTGACCGCGGCTACTTGACCTCACGATATCTTGTAATCTCTTCTGATTTGAAAATAATATATTCAACAAATCGTTCACTAGACTAGAATAATTAGTTGCTCATATATTCCAATGTCTCTTTCTTGAGATAGATTATCTTTAAAAGCCGTTATTGTGCACAATGAGTTCTCTCACTTTACTTCCGTATTTCAGACTATCACATTGAAAAAGGGAAAGGTAATTTGAGTCTCAACTCACAACAGTACCCAAATTTCTATATTTCTAAGGACAAAATCTTGATTGAAATAATGTATATTTTTGGATAAAATATGGGAAAGAGAGGGAGTCATATGCGGTATGAGAAAACATATTTGAAGGAGCGTCAGAGAGTGCAGCCCAATGATCGTTTCGCTAGACTAGAAAAAATCAGAAGTTTGCACCTGTATTTTGCTTTTGAATCAATTGAACACAATGGAAACTATCGATTTTAAATGTTTCGAGGCATCACACGTTAATTAATTTTACTCAAAAATTTCTCTTCACAATTGGCGTCAGGTATCTAGTACGATCATATTTAGTCATATTTATTAACATAGTATTATTCAGTGTTATTATTGTATTAACATAGTATTATTCACTGTTCCTACTACATATATTAACATAGTATCATTCAGCGTTATTACTACATTACCACAGTATTGTTTAGTGTTATTACTATAATTGCATAAAATTACAAAAGTTCATTTTTCCAGAAGAATTCTAGGTATTTTCCTGCGATCGAAAAAATTCATTTTCAACGGTGCTCAGGACTGATGCTAAAATTTTAACCTAATATTCATGCATGAAACAACAACTCAAACCATAAGTAGGAATCCATGTAGAAACTATGACTATTCAGCCTCATATACGAGAAAATGCAGCGTGAAAATAACATTATCCAATGTTTATTTTAGCATTACAAAGAATTTGCAATCCAAATTTTGAAAACAGGATTTTGAATAATGTTTTGGGAAGAACGCAACATGGTCGCTGAAGAAGAAGTGAAAATTGATCTCGTGAAACAAAGGACAACCTCGAAAGATCCACCTTTGAGCCTCCACCAGGTGCATGCTACCTCAATAATCACTGACTTGACTTGAACTGCGCTGCTATGTAGGTCAGGTAGCTCTTTATCTGAGGGGCTCAATTTTTTTCACAAACCTCGTCTCTTTTTCTCCGTTATTTTTCATCAAAATTCACCAGACGGCTTTTTTTCTTCTCTGCGGTAGACCATAAAATTGACCTAAATACAATGCAAGGTGTTGAAATAGAACGTTTCTGCTCATGGCAGACGATGTACACTTTACAAAGTAGTAGCAATAATTTTCCGTACATGGTAGACGATGTACACTTCTTGAAGTGGTGGGAAGAGATTTTTAAGATTTTCGTGTACTTCTTCTTTGTTATTGCAAAATCTGTCTTCATACTTTGGAGAACTATACAATTCTTTCTGTTTTTTAAAGGCGTCGGAAATCTCAAGCCTAAAACAGAGTAGTTTAAATTATTGGGGTCAAGTGAAATAGGGTACAGTTTCACTAATGGCACAGGTACCAGTATCATTTGTGAAAGGACAGTTACAAACATGGTCTGGTAACAAAAGGTACCTGTTTCTAAGCCATGACTATGAGGCATCAATCCATTTTCTGAAGTAAATAGAATAATTTACAGAACATGTCACAATGAATGCAATGATTCAGGATCAACGACGGGGTCTCAAGATATACGAACACTTCGATGAATCGCGATTATACACCTTGGCCTTCGAAGAGTACCCTCTCTTGAAAAACATTTATATGCTCTGTAAATTATTGTAGAAACAAAAAGAGTTTGGCAGTACAAGTATGATGATAACGATGCGGTTTACAATAGTTAAAATGAGGTCTACTATGGCTACAATGGGCTTCCAATGGTTTCAATGACGTCTAATGGTTACAATGCGGTCTAATATTTAGGCGCTGCACTATGCCTACGAATATTTGCGTGCCAATGCACGATAGGCCAAAAGAAACACATTTTCGTTGGGACATCAGACCCAAGATAATAATGCGATTGATCAATGAATTAATTAGTTGCTTTTATCTTCCGAAGATGACAGAAATGAGCTATACTATATATGCCACTGAGCTTTACTGGAGCTCTCTTATTATATGAATTCGGGTCATGACAGATGTATTTTATTACAGTAAAAACCGTAAGCACAATGCCGTAATGCATGTTTGCAGGCGCATGGAGGAGTCACTAAGCGGATGAAGAGGGCAATCAAAGAGGCTAAGTACGGAGCTGATTTTTGGAGTCAAAGTGGTAATTTTTTATCCGAATTGACAGCGATAAGGTCTGAATGTATATCCTACATGTCAAATTCAGCTGACTCACCTCAATCAGCTTATCAAGAAATGTTCATGAAGTTTATTTGTGGGTCTAATCGTCCGTATGCAAATCCTAGCTTTTTCCATATCATTCCATTTACCGTACCATATCCTTGTTTAGGAAGCTACATATGTCGCAGACGCTGAATTAAATTTGGAAAAATCATCACTTTCATCTCACTTCTATTATCAATACAAGCTATTACTGTAAATGTTTCATAATAATAGGGTTTTCAGCTCATTATATTCCTTTGCAACCTATATGTCAAGCCAGTCGCATAGTGACAGAGACACAATTCACGTAGGGTTTCCAATCTTCTAATTGTTCGGTATTTTCTTGCTCGACGTTACGTAAACTTTATTGACTAAAGAAACCAGTTCAAAAATTTTGCTGATGATAATATCAATATAGTTTTTCATGTGCTAGGCAAGAAGAGGTGGTTATTCGTCAAAAAAATTGCTGATATTTCATACTTGTAATAATGAAAAAGCCATCTCCTGATGCTAACGAACCTTGTTGCAAAATGTCAAAAGAATGACTGAAGTTATCAATTTTATTTAAAGAGAATTGTACGTCAAAGCGAGATTTGAATGGGTGTAAATACTATCCAAGATTGTCGAATATTTTAATCCTTTGATGCAACAAAAGTAGCTCCTTCTTTGAAAGTGTTTGAATTTTAGGAATGCACAGGTAACATAAAATGGATAAATTGGTTGCCAATATTCTCTCTAAAACTAGATCAAATTGTCTTTGTGTTACGAAGCAACGTTACTTCCAACTCGACATCAACCCAAATAGATGGAACTGCACAGCTGTGCAGGTTGAGGTGCGCACCCAGAGTTACGAAGAAAAATATTAAGGAGACAATCAAGTGTCTTACTGTTATTCCAGTTCAAAAGAAGTTCTTCATGATAAGGAAGTAGTTTTAGTTTAGTAGAAGTTACAAAATAGAAGTAAATATATTATTCTTGACAGGAGAAGTGTATGCTTTACTGAGCAGCCTACGCGCTGATTGAGTAAACTCGAATTTTAAAAGATGGATAAAAACGGTCACGAGATGAAATCAGGATGAGATCTGGTATAACGTTTACATTCATTTGCTCGACTTGAACAGGTGCGCATTAGCAAGCTAAAATTGGAGCAGAACTCTGACGCTCTGCCAGAATCCAGAGAGTCACTTTTCCGATACCCATGAAACTGAAATGAGGAGACTGTGCGGACGGCGGCGCCCTGTAACTGAATTGTGACCGTAACACGTGCATTCAGAGCCTTTCTGTGAGGAGGCAGACCTCATCTGGGGTGTCATCGGACTCCGATAAATTGATCGGCAAGTGCCGGATGGTACCCATGGAATCAAGGGGTTGATTCAAAAATGATGAATCTCATCTAGTTGATTGCGCTAGAACACTTTGGTAAAAAGTCACGCTCTCATTTTTCAGACTTTATTCTTCTTTCATAGTATATTAAAAACCTTTTCACAAATATTACAATTTATTAGCATGGTTTGTAGAGAACAGGCAGTAAGTTGGTGAAAGTATATGATAATTAATTCTCTGTTAAATTATGTTATGCTATCAAATTGGAAGTATTCAAGTGATGTCGTTTAATTTAGTTGTTATTAATTGAAATGTGAAGTCGTGCAAATTGAGTGAAACAGCGTATAATAGCTGTCATAGTTAAAGATCCATGGCAATACTCGTACTGCGCTCATGTCGTCTTACCGTATGTCTTAAGCGCCATAATAGTCATACAATGAGACATCATGTGACAACATCCCTCGCCTTATTCATGTGATAAGACTTTATGTGACATCACTAGCCTTATTTATGTGATAGGCAGTGTTGGGCAGTTGCGCCGTAATTGCGATCGCAACTTCTTTAGTTGCAATTGCGTCCCAACTATTTTTGGAGTTGCGAATTGGGTTGCAGCGCAACTATTTCGAACGAATTTCTTCGCAAGTCGCAACCACAAATTTGGAAAGTGCAAGTTGAAAAAGATATTCAGAAGAATAATGATTAAAAATGAATAATAACTCAAATTAATAATAGATAAAAATAACGTTAGAAATCGGGAGTATCGCTACCATGTCTTCCGAGAGCACTAGCACGGAAACTGAGGCAGATGAGGATTTCCTCTGCTCTCTATCCAAAAATGATGAGTGCAACAATGACTAGAAAGGTACTTCAAATTAAATAAAAGAAAGGAAACAAAGGAATGGTTAAAAGAACTTGTCATTAATCGGTCCAAGCATCCAACTATTCATCTGGCCATTGTTCCCAATAGTAACCTTATTTCGTGCTTCATAAAATTCAATACTTCCATTCTCTCAAGTGCTGCATTTGAAATATTTTTTCAATATTTTAAGAAATATTGAAACCTAAACGTCTTCGTTGTTCAGACAGCTACTTCAAAATGCTTACATTTTTGAAAGGGAACAATCTGCAATGGTAAACCAGGCCATTTAAATAAACTTGAACAACTAAATACATAGTTTTATGGTTTTCTAATGAAGTAATTAGCAATACTACCCTACTGAGAGTAGAATATAGAAAAAAGTGATTGGCGATAAAAATGAAAATAGGACCTAAGCTCAGTAAGCTGTAAAACGATTTGAAATCCTTTCACTTATCGCAGTCCCTCTTTAAGTGAAAAATGCTCCTTTTATTCATGATTATTCATTAGTGTTTTTGTGTGAGGTGTACAGGCTCAAGATTTTTCAAGTATTATATTTGACGTCATATAAGACGGAGTAGTGAGCGTAAGCTGGTTAGTGAGCGTCAGAGACAAGATTAGCCTAGGTCTAGGGAAATCTCAAACTTCACCCACGATGATAAGACGCTGGGCGATTTTTCGAGTCGAAATTTTGGAAAAATGTGCTTCCAGTTCCTTCAAATACTGTAGTTTCGTCATACAATAATTGCAGTTGCGAATAGAATAGAATAGAATAGAATAGAATAGAATAGAATAGAATAGAATAGAATAGAATAGAATGAGGCTATAGGAACGAACCTTCTGGCCCATTCTTGGGTCGGTTAATTAGTTCGATAATTATTCGGTTGTTTTACCCAAGTCCCATGCCGTATTTCTAGCTGCGTCAACCATGTCGGCAGCGGGATTCGAACCCGGGTCTTTCCGCTCGCAAGCAGATTCGCTCACCAGTCGACCAAGCTGGTGATGTTAGGTTTAACCCACACACAAGTTAGGTTTA
>VCRD01002590.1:72711-83967 GCA_006783055.1 Trinorchestia longiramus
AGGGTTAAACCTAACTTGTGTCTGTGGGTTAAACCTAACTTGTGCCTGTGGGTTAAACCTAACTTGTGCCTGTAGGTTAAACCTAACTTGTGCCTGTGGGTTAAACCTAACTTGTGTCTGTGGGTTAAACCTAACATGTGCCTGTGGGTTAAACCTAACTTGTGGCTGTGGGTTAAACCTAACTTGTGTGTTGGTTAAACCTAACATAACCAGCTTGGTCGACTGGTGAGCGAATACGCTTGCGAGCGGCAAGATCCGGGTTCGAATCCCGCTGCCGACATGGTTGACGCAGCTGGAAATACGGCATGGGACTTGGGTAAAACAACCGAATAATTATCGAAGTAATTATCCGACTCAAGAATGGGCCAGAAGGTTCGCTCCTATAGCCTTATTCTATTCTATTCTATTCATGTGATCAGCCATCATAAGACAACATCCCTAGCCATATTCATACGGTATGACATCAGATAACATCACGAGCCTCATTCTATCGGTAAGACATTATTAGATGACATCATAAACCTCAGTAGGGGCCATAAGACATCAAGAAAAATTATTACTAGCCAGTTAATGTGCGTTTTTAATTTCGTATTACAGTTTTTTGTGGAAACTCTACGCATATTGCGAGAACGTTTGAAACTCTGAACAGACTTTAATAAATATCCTTCATTTTCTGCACAGGAAGTTGGTATTCTCAGTTTTATCCCGACTTTTGCACACACGGTTTCAAGAGTCATTGTTAAATAGAGTGGAGACTTACTCTGATCATGGTGATTAAGTTATACGACTGTTTTTAACAACAAACGTTTGCAATGCAAATGTTTTGATGTTGTATTTCTGTATTAAAAAGCGCTCTTTTCATCTGCATTTAGAATTCGGTAGAAGCAGTGCATCACAATTCATTCTTTAGATTGATACAATGTCTCGCATTTTTGGATAGTACAGTAGAAAAATTATTCAATTTTTATGGTGTGAGGATATATCTATCAGATCATAAACACATGAAACACAAGACAAAGTCGATTAATGAAGATGCATTCACTGTTCTGAAAGATTCAACTGAAATTTTACAACGACTTTCGCAACTAACGAGGAAGGCGTGGCTGCAAGGCAAGGACGCATATTTTACTATTAGCATACAAGGTAAGATGATTTTCTCATGATGCAATCATGCGAGAAACTGGTGTATGAAATGTTTATTGAAAGTCATTAAATTCATTAACTCAATTCAGATTCATTTATTCTTTGAACACTTATGCACTTAGAACATATATTAAGAATATATATATATATATATATATATATATATATATATATATATATATATATATATATATATATATATATATATAATTTTAAAAATGGAATGCATTGATACGCCATTTAATTTTTCAGTATTCTGCATGTTTCATGATTTACTGGACTTAATTTTATGGATAGCGACGTCTGTGAGGTGTTGCCTCGATAGAAAAGAAATGAAATTTGATCTCGTCTGTCAGTAATTTATCAATTTTGAGACCCAACGTGCGAATATTCGCGGCACAAAACATTTTTTGTAGATCCCAGGGTAGCTTTAATGCACAATTATCATAAATTTCGACGAATTTTAGTATATTCCCGTGCATTACATCCCAATAAATAGAAATCATTGTTAATTCTACGAAAGGGTAGAATAGAATATAATATGGGAGCAGGAACGAGCCGTTTGATCCATTCATGGGTTGCTACCAAGGACTACTATAAACCTACTACTAGGTTATAGTAGTCCTTGGTTGCTTCCTAAGTCCCATGCCGTCTAAAGTAAAGGCATCAAGCACGTACATACATCTCAATCATGCAAACCGATTTCAGTCACGAACACGCACTTTACTCACGTACAAACATTTCAGTCACATACATGCACCGCAATTGTACACAGGCAGCAGGAGTTCGAGACATAGGATCAATACGTTACAATACTTGTCCAATATATGTCAAGGCGGTTTTTGAATGCGTTCACAGTGCCAGCAGAAAATGATATTTTGGGGCAGCGGGTTATATTGTTTAACAGGGAAGAAGTTAAGAGAGTGGGATGTCTTGAAGCTTCTTATTAGTTTTTGGCTGTTATTTCTGTTTTGTACGTCATCGTCTCTGTCGAAAAACCCTTCGATGGTAACATCGTTGAAGCTGCTGAAAATTTATAGGTATTAATGAGTTGTCCTCTTCGTCTTCTTTGTTTTAGGAAGATGAGTTCAAGCTGCTGAAGTCTCCTTTCGTAGCTATGATTGCAGAATTCAGGAATAATTTTTGTTGCTTTACGATGAATTTTCCCCATTCTATCTCTCTCTTCGTAGGGTAGGAGACCAGAATTGCACTGCATATTCCAGATGTAGCTGGACTAGGGCTTTATAAAGCGGTAATATTATATTCTTTAGCTTACATTCAAATTTTCTTGGAACAAATTTACAGGGGCAAGTAGCCTTATAATCCATTCAGCACAAGCCAAATATTACATTTCTAGTAAGTTTTTCTTCCGAGTGCGTTTTTCCTCAATGGAGATTTACTCTACGTATTGTTCATTCTTCGAGTAGGGGGTCTTGTTCTAAGGTCTTTTATTCTCCGGATAGGAGTCTATGAAAGCCCGGCCTCATTGGACACGTCAGGCACAACTTTACAACAAAGAACGGTGCTTGAAGAGGTACTCAAGCACCCTGGAACACGGGCTCGACGTTCTCTGAGGACACCTCTCAATCGAGTCATGGTTGAGGCATCGAGCCAGCGGCTGACACATCACGTGACCGGGCAACATACATACATAGAGAACTGCTCCTCTTGTCGTCTCAATTATTGCGCGTTCAGCGAGTTTTGTCCGATAAGGCCAATATTACATTGAAGTTTTACCTCCTCCTACAATTCGAAATTGCTGATTTTTTAGTGTTCGATTTGAATGCATGAGAGTTGAAAGTTAATATAAATTGAGACTTTGAGTGCGTAAAGTAACATTAATCAGCATCAAGTAAGTGCGTCTCAAAGTATGCTGCATGCATAACAATGGAAGTACAGTTCAAATTAAGAAACTTAACGATCATGAGGAAAATATCCAGTAAAGTTCCACCGTTCTTCATATTAAAGACAGAGGTTGGAGTCGTATTAGACATTGAAAAGGCTTCAGTATGTATTAAAATCAACATAATTATAACCTGCTACATACCATGTCTTTCTACCTAGTTTCACTTCGCAAGCTTTAACGCGAGACTCGATTTATTAAAGTAGTAAGTTTAATTTCTTTAATTTACAATAGATTCTTCAGTAGTTGGCTATTTCTTCACAGAGTCATCACGGAACAGTTATTCACCCTTTGAACATGGACGCATAGTCCCAACCCTCAACATGTTGCAACAAGGTGTCGTGAGTTTTACGACCTGAGGTGGTTCTCGTCTTAAGAAGCAGACGGCAGATTGTTCCAATGTGATGACAGATTCTCTAAAGCAGGTAGTGAAACTCTTCTTCTTCTTTACATGTGTTTATTAGATGGAATTTAATGACAACTCTTGGTAACTATCTCGGACAACTCTAGAAAATACTTAGAATATAACAACGAAAACTACGAGAGCTCTAAGAGTAACCGACTGAGCTGCGTCTTCCTAATGACTAAAGAATCTTGATGGCTTATTCACGAGGTGGAATGTCCGACCTCAATCTGCGCAGTCCGAAACATGATACACAATTTGAAACAGCAAATACCTCAGATCCAAACATCGTACACAATTCGAATCAGTGAATACTTTAAAATCAGGTCTTGTTTGGGCAATACAGCATAAGGATTAGGGTTAAACATTCTATGATTGATAAATCTTGATTCGGCACATACCGCTGAGACCATGCGATGTCGAATTGCATACTGACAATGACATCAACTTTAACAGCAAAGCAAATTCAATAAATGTTGTACTAAATAATTCAAGTTTACCTGTTAGACTCAAAACTGGAGTGGGATTGACACCTATTCCGCTGTAAGTCGTGCGTTAGACGTAGTGATAAAGTGACCTTTCTGGCAGCATAGATTTCCTTATCTTCACTAACAAGGTTTTTGTTTTCTAAAATATTTTGGAGTCCATCGAACGCAACAGTAATCTAAAGGGAAATTCAAGTAAATTCGAGCACAACATCACGTACATTAAGGATCATGTACAATTAAAGTAGTATATGAAAAACATGAAATCATAGATAAGTAAATTCTCTTTTTCGACGTGAACGACCAATACTCGGAACTGCTACGTACTCCAGAGACTGAATAGTAGACACATCTTGAAAATTTCTGTGCCTCAACGTAAACACCCGGCAGGTACTCAAAATTATACTCAAACACCCAGTAGGCACTCGAAAAACACTTAAACACCCAACAGACACTTAAAAAAACTCAAACACCCAACAGGCGTCAAAAAGCACTGAAACACCCAACAGACGCTCAAAAAACACTCAAACAACCAAAGCACCAGCCGTGCGATGAACTGCAGTTTCCGCTTGACTTCAACATTTCTCTAATAAATCCTATTTTCTAAAGGGCATAGAATCTTCTACAATATTTGAAAATAAAGTTGTTGTTGTTGCAGAGGAAAATAAGATCTTTCGTAATTAAGGAGTAATTTTATGTGCTACAACACATTAATATTTATCGTAAAATAGAGCCGATATTTGCTAAAGTGGCGCTTATCAAAGAGAGTTGTATGACTGTACGACAACGTAAGAAAAGGGAGCGATGTAAAGAAACTGCGCTGTAGTAAAACTATGAGAAAAGGATAATTTGAATTTCCCCGTTTTGAATGCTGTGTTGGAAACGGATAAAATGCATATTATGTATAATTTTTATTTTTTTGCCATCAATACTCTTCAAACAAAGAAATTTCAAACCAGAACATTCATCTACAGCTCTGTTCTCACTTTTGTTTTGTATTGTTTCTCTCATGAAATAAATATAAGTTTATATTTATATTCGGTCATTGAGAAACAGCAACCCCCATAAAATCACCACATCTGAGAACCGTTTGTTGTTAAATATGAGACTGTAAAAATGACTCGTTTCGTCCTTGCAACCACAATCAGTTATAACGACAAGGCAACAATAATAAAGTAACAGTAACAAAACTAATAACATTACGGTAACATCGTTCATTAAAACCCCCCTGTAACACAAAAATAATGGAAATCATAATCAGGAGTGAAAATTATTATGATAAATTTATATTACAGGAACTTAAGAGCACATTAGAAATTCATAAATCAACATACGCTACAATCTTGCTCGTCCGTCTCGCTCTTGGTATGATATTTATGTGAGGTGTGGGAGGTGTCCGGTAGACCTCCCTGTCCTGTTGGGTCTAAGCAAAGGTTATTCTGATAGCGTTATCTAAGAGAGCTTCGCTGTAGCATTTTCTAATCAGAAACAAAATTCTTCGCAAATGTAACTGCTACTGGTCTTTTTTGCTGGTATCTACTGCCCTCAGAGTTTCTTTTACTCTCGTTCCAGTAGAGTTCAAATATTGTACTTAACTGGCACAAATTTCAAGAATCTGACAATTTTTGATACATTACCCCTTAGATAAGAACTTGTTTTGGTGATCTGATAGTCATCAGAAAAATAGTGGGACACGTTCTTTCCTATCATAGCGTCGGAACGCGAGACGCGAGAGTCGTAATGTTTTGAACAACTTTGACGTTAGAATACCTGAGAACGTACTAACTTGTCAAATGGTGCTTGAGTGATGAGTGAGGCCAAGGTCTTCCGTCTTTGTTTCATAGGCATATCTTATCAAAAGAGAAGTGTCTCTCAGTAACACGTACTTGTGAAACAATATAACCATATACTTACGCACAAAAATGTTAGGCTTTCAAAAATCAATTACACCTTAGATGTGATACACTTTTTTACTCACAAACACGCAAGGAACACAACTTATTTCACGCGCTTTACATTTTTTTGGGAACAGATAAACGATAAACTATGGTAGGAACGAACAGATTATCAACATGGTTCTGGTAAGAAATAGGATTTGTAAGGAGAAAAAAGTTTGAATACTCTACTGGTCAAAATTTGGATACAGAGATTGCTCCTCAACCATTCATAGACATGCGCTTCCTGTTTCGTTACCTTCACCATGAATCCTGGCTACTGATGATTAAAATAAACTCAAATTAGCCACTAAAATAAAGAGCCATTCTTTTAATAATTTGAGACGTCTCATTTTATTTCTCTCCCTATCTCTTTCCGTTGCACATTGTATCCTTAGGTACATCCTGTGTCAAAATCTACCTCACACATTCCTTGTCGCATTACCACCACCACTATTTCTACATGTTCTAAATTGTCCAGTTGCATTTAATGCTTCTCCAACGCTACAGATGGTAAACGATTAGCCTTCTTTGTTCTTGAAAAAAGTAGCATAATTAAGAGGCATGCAGAGAAGTGCACATGTTTAAGACATTAGAAATTCAATTACATTTTGATCTAAAGGTACCATAGCAGTCATGCATTTTGAAATTGTAAGTCCGTGTATTCATCTAAACACAGCCCTAGGTTTTCGTCATTTGGCAAAAAAGTTTCGCCCAACGAAGAGCGTTAAGAGCAAATATTACGATTACAAAAAGTTTTAAAAAGTTAGTCTCAAACGAACTGTGAGTCCAGAAGGCGTCTTAGGTTGAGGAACATTTTACAGTTCCTGTGGGAAACATTACATTTTTAGGTTCATGGAACTTTGATTGACTCTGTTTTTTAAGTCGATTTAGACGGCTCGTGAGATGAGCTTTATCTGTTTTTTTTTGCGCTGCTCAGTTCTTGCTTAATGACATCAGAACATTACCATCATGAGTCCAGAGAGCACGTTCTACAGTTCATAACACACTCGAGGAATTTTACTTCTGAGGAGATAGATTTCTGGTAGAAGATTTTTACATAGAGTTGTAAGCCGGTTATTTGAAGATTATATAATAAAAGAACTTACATCAGTTTCTACTCGACTGTAGCTCTAAATTGTGTAGGCACTTACCTTATAATGATCAGTCATTACGAGAGTTAAAAGTTATTTTATTGTAACTTGTCTCTTATTATATTTATGCTCATTTAAATCTACCCACTAGTTAATATAAAATTGATTTGCCCTGCAATTTTGAAGATAAAATTCTTTATGGTATTCCATCCTTTATGCATACATATTACAAAGATAAACAATGATGTACCGTTACGACGCTGGAACTGATAATACCTACAACAGCTTATTCCTTGACCTGTGCACAGCGATCCTAAAACAACTCTTACTTAGGATTGAGTTTCATGAGACGACATCAGTATCTATTCTAGCAAAGGATTCAAAGAAAATCAATGCAAAATTTTGCGTAATTCGTAGAATGAAGTCAATGCATTCTACTACGAAAAAACATCACTTACTCGTTTTAAATATATGGAATGCGATGAGTCAATTTGAAAGCTTCGATTTGGGCTCCTCATAGGCCTAGAATATATTTTACGTTCACGCACTGAAATTGAACTATTTAGGAAGTTTGTAAGCAATTTAACAATCATTTTTCACAAGGAAGAAATCAAGTAAACTGAAATCCTGTGCCCCTAGTAGGAGGCAGGAATGAATAGCTCTGAGGGCTGGTAATAAAAATTTGACCGAAGTTCACGGAAACAAGTAGTAAATGAACGTGTTTGACCCTATTTTCTCACAAACCTGCGTAATCGGAACCTAAAAACAAGTTTCATATCACAAAAAAGACGCTAGGTACAAAACACCGACTGAACTTGACGAACCAAATGAAGGAAATAATCGAGAAATGTAATTGTTGGTTTATTTCACAATTATCGGCTGAAAATCAGAGAGCGTGGAGCCGAGGCTAAAAGCCGCGTGTGCCAAGCTCTACTCACGCTCCATCCGAGGTGTATAGTGCGTACCAAAATGTATTTGTTACCCCATCTGCGTGCGAGTGAGCGAAAAAGCATCGGGTAGGAGTTTGGCTAGGAACAGTGCCGATGGTTGCCGCGCATCAGACGTCTACTTGATTTTGCTGGGGACTGAACATTATTCGTATATGAGAATACTAATGTGTATTGATCAATAAAAATTTCTCAAGTTAGACATGAACGATGGTTATGAAGCAATGTAGAACGAGTAGCCGAGTGTGAGCGATGGTTACGGTCCCACAGTGAACGGCGAGCCCAGTGTTAGTTAGGAAAGAGCCGTGAATCGGAGTGGGTGTCGGCGAATAGACGAGAAGGTGGCGTTTCCAATACTTCCTGCGGTTTACTATGTGTGGCTACGAGGAGTTTTTCTTTCCAGCAATAAACGGTTAGTGACTATAATTAGAAATTAGACTGTTCATTGTTGCTGCAGTTTGAGTGTTTAACGGGACCCGAAAGGTATACCAACACAGTTAATCTTGCTGTATCCATGGTCCCTTCCTGCGCTAGAATTGTTTCTCTTTGCTGTACTTTTATATGAAAAGTACATATATAGGTCTTTAATTACCTATGAAGCTTTTCTGTATTTAGAAAATACAATAATACAACTTGATTCATTCTTTGGGTGTATAAAAAGCCCGTCTTTAACAATAACCTTCTTGTATGTTTGGAGGACAGATGAGTAGGATTTCTTTAACCAATGCTTGTGTTATGGATTTGATCTTCCTTCAGCGGTATGCATATTCCTTATTAAAATACTCGTGAAGTATATAACTACGTCTTTGTTAATCTTGTAGTCGGTAGTTGAAGTGGTGTTGCTTGGCGAACAAAGGAGCGTTCGCATATCACAAACAACTTTCTAGTCAAGTTTAGGTTTGCGCGATGTGAATGACATCGTAAAACTGTGTCTGTCTCCATCATTTCATCAAAAGAAAACTAGTGCTCGTAAGTAATTCATTCAAAATATTTGTCACTGTTATTGCGGAGTAATGTGAACTCAGCTGTAGCTGAGATATGGTGGAAACAAAGTAACCAACGCAGTATAAATAGCAGTCTGGCGACTCTAGGCACATGCGCAGGCATTCTATTTTGCTTATTATTTTCACCTTTTTCCCTGTCAGGAATCTTTTTTGATTGTTCAAAATATATTCTTAAGCACGCATTAAAGACCACGAAATTTAATTTGGCCAATTTTGCTCGTTTTGCGTTGATATTTTAGTAGATGAGAGGGTTTGTTTATATGTCACTGGCAACTGCGTCTAGAGAGCGCGTGCGAGATCTTCTCGGCCAGCTGTACGGGTTGATGGACCAGCGGTTGCTAGTTGGTGCACAGCTGGTGGTCTGTGTGGTGTGTCTTGCAAACAATTGCTCAATGCAGTTCTACTTTGTACCTTCGCACCAATAATATAATCGTCGGACTCACTTCATGATAATGAATGAACTACACAAATTTAGATTGTGCTTAACCCATCTTTCGTAGATTTTCATCTGCTGAAAATGCAGAGCCTTTGTTGCACTCTGCAGAAGGATTTAACTTCATAATTAGTGCATTAACATGTTAAGGTTTGAAGCTAAGATTGCTATATCCACAACTGGAATATTTAATAATATTCATTCCAACTAAGGCTCTGTTTCATGATACTCAGTCATGAAGGTACGACAGTTGCAAACTGTGTTGGGTGAAGTCAGCCGTCGCGTTACTGCGTGTGCAGCTCTTGAGTGACGTCCTGATGGCAACTCTTGAAGCACGACGCAATTTCTTCCCCTCTACGTTTAACGCCATTTTTACCACTATGTTCGTTTCTGGTGGGCTTCCTTTCTCAACTTTCTTTATGGAAGAGCGACTTTTAATTATTTACTTGGAAGCGTCTGAAGTTTACACGGGTCTATGTAGTGATTTCCATTTGCCATTGATTGTCTGATCAGCTGATACTCTCCGTCGGGCAAGCCTTTGTTCTGCTCCAGACGCCGATCATGAGAATTATGCTTCTCGCTCATTACTTAATAACAACGGAGCTATTAGTGCCACTAGAGGTGATGAAGTGGCTGCATATTGAATGAATTAGCTTTGCGTTATTTCGAAACACTACTGGACTGCCTGAAGGACTTGAACGCCTTGATATTAAAGAATATATTTTACTTCCTTCTCCGAGCTAGAAGTCAATGCTCGAAATTTAAGATTGTTTAATCACATTGAATTTTGTTTGTTTTAATTCTTTGTTCATTTGAATGTGTGATGAACGCTTAATTTCTGTAAGTATTTTATGTCGTGTGCTGGAGTACTAGGAACTACAACTTGAAGTTAAGCATTTTTTGCGGCTGACTAATTTTTCTTTTGGTTCAGAATTTTTTTTATAATTTTATGATTTTGGTTCTAATTAATGACCAGGTTTTAGTGAACATTATATTGTCACTGGGCGGTTCATGTAATTTAATCGAAGCGTCCACCTTAAAAATCAATGGCTTGAAACTTCCAGGGAGTGACATGAGGCCCTAATTTTTGGCGAAATTCGTCTCCAGTGACATAACTGTTTAAACGCTCTAGTTGTTGTTACTCCTTATTTATTAAATGCATTTATTCCCTTTTTTCTAGTAGTCGCGACTTTCTTCCTGAACTTCCTGTTCTGATAAAGTAAATTTTTGTTTTTGTAATCCTACCGATGAACTTAAAGATTCGGTTTCCTTTGGTGTAAAGCAGGAACCTTGGCTCGTAGTTTAAAATGCCCTTACGCCAACTAGGAATTTCATGACCAATTGTACATGAACTTCTCGTAAAACAGCACAGTCTCGTAGGCAACTTAATTAATATCGTAGTCCTAATTGATGTCAGTGATTGTGATTACTATTTTTCAAACTGCAAATTGTGTGAACAAGAAATAGCGTTGAGAGAAGTAACTACATGTCCACTTCTGAAACAGCGTTGGGAGAAAGAAATCCATTCTCACTTTTGAAACAGCGTTAAGAAACAAAACTTATTCCGAGTATTGAAACAGCGCTGAGAAAAACAACTACACTTTTTGAATAGCGTGGAGAGAACTACATATGCCGTGGAAAAAGTGTGTAATGGTGCACAATGAACTGTAGTTGCAGCGTGAGGGAGACGTGCTGCTGAAGTGCATAGAGAAGCAGGCGGCCAGTGGCCGAGGTACAGGCTGTGTTGTAGCTGCGGCTCCACTGCCCAGCCAAGTTTTTGCGTCTTGGTGTTCCTCAACCACCATCCTGTCGCAAGGTAATAATGCTCTCCTGTTCTGGCTGTTCCTTGTGGTGGTGGTGGTGCTAGGTGTGTGGTGGTGGTGCTAGGTGTGTGGTGGTGGTGGTGGTGC